>WKLE02006054.1:0-11119 GCA_014885115.2 Asterionellopsis glacialis | reverse complement strand
AGGGAACATCCAGTCACCATGAGTTTGTGCAGAAGGTTGATACATCATCTTGTTTCATTGGTGAACAAATTGGATGCCTTTGCTCTCTTTACAACATTTCATGATCATGTGGTTCCATATCATGCCAGGCCATTCCAAGTACCACGTTCCTTAGAAGGGACTACTAAACGGGAAGTAAATAGGCTAGAATCAATAGGTGTTTTAGAAACGAACCACAACAGTGAATGGGCAGTCCCCACATTTGCCGTACCAAAGAAAACGGGCAATGTACATATCGTAACCAACTTTTGTCAACTCAACAAGGTAAGCGGACCTACTGCAAAAGCTAGACAGATTTCAATATGCAAATGCGATTGATCTAAGTATGGGTTACTATCATGTTCCATTAGATGAGAAATCACAGGAACTGGGTGAAACTTGTACAGAAGCAACCATATGGCAACACTTTCCTTGGCCCAGGCAAAGAAAGCACATTCAGAACTTTTGTAAAACATGTAAGCAATGTGAGAAATATGTACACCTACCTCCTAAAGAGGCTGAAAGCTTACAATGGGAACAAGTCCATATGGACCTAATCAGAAAATATACTATTAAGTCCAATTCAGGCATGCGAACACTACAATGTCTTACTATGATAGCAGGGTTTGAAATCAAAGTAATTAAAGACAAAACAGCTGACACCATTATAGAAGCATTCAACTCTGCATGGTTATGCCAGTATCCATAACCAAGGTACATAGGATATGACAACAGCTCAGAGTTTAAGGGTATCTTTGAAAAGACATGGATAAACTTCAGCCTAGTCAAAAAGCTGACAACCACGTACAATCCCCAATCAAATGGTATCATAGAGCACGTACATCAAGTTATATGTAATTCCTTACTTGCACAATCCACCTACTATAAAAAGATGATGAACTGTGGGATAACATACTTAGTTCCGTAGCATGGGCTGTGGGGCTATACACAGTACTTACCATACTAGGCTAGAAGCCACAACCAGACAATTAGTATTTGGATGTGACATGCTACTACCAATTATATTTAGAGCAAATTGGGAATGTATCCATAATAAGAAACAAACCTTAATTAACAAAACTAACAAAAGAGAAATTTGTAACTGGCAACACCATGTATACTCTGTAGGTGACCTAGTTACCCTAGAGAAGCCTGTCCTCATACAGGTCCACATAGTGTGTTTCAAGTATTTACAAATGGTACTGTGCACATCAGTAGAGGCGTTACAGAGGAGACTTATAATATTTGTCATGTGATGCTGTACTATGAATGCACACAAGACAGCTCAGGAATCAAATGTAGTACACTCCCTGTAGGGCACTCTTGAGGATGGATGATTGACGCGTGGGCAAGCAGACGGACTCGCAAATTTACCATTTACTAATATTTCCTGAATCTGTTACTTCTTACTAAATTGCCAGATCTTCTCTGGATTAAACTAAGCTCATAATTTTCATCACAAAATAAATGGCTTCTTTTCTTTTGTGTAGTGATTGACTAATTGTTGTGTTGCGCCACCGTCAACACTAGCAGTATAGGGCAATGTCTCAGCTACAAGATGAATTCAACCTCCAAGATATTCTTTTTCAAAAAAATAGGATACTTCACCTTCAACACTTTCCAACATGGTACCCATGAAATAGTTTTAACACTAGCAACCCCATAATTTGCTAAGTCAGTTTGAGCGTGTGGTTACGATGGTATTTCACAACATTTGATTTTTGATCATAGAGGATTCTACATTGATTTTGACACTAACAAAGACTTTAAGAATAACACTGCCATTCTTGCACCACCAGTTCTTTGAGGCTTTGATAGCTCAAGTGGATCATCTAATTGTAAATACATTGTTGCTAAATATGGCCATCTCCCCCCTAATGGTCAAGGAATGATTACTAAAATTGAATTGTTGGACAAACCAGATGACCGCTGTGCAGAGTACCTTGATTGACAATTAACGGAGGCCTTTATATTTGCTAGTGCACAGTGCCAAAAGAATCAATGACCTTTCCTGCCTGCCAATATTCTCTTGTTGAAAAAGGAATACAACTTCCTTCGTAAATGCATGAAAGAAATCCAAACCAAGAAGACTGTTGTCTGTGAAGAAGACAAGACCTTTAATAATGTTGTCTTTTTGAACTCAGGTAGTCACCTAGCCTGTAATAAAAGATTATGATCCACAAAAAAGAAAATACGTGAAGAAGAGTGCTCCTTACACAAGAGCATAACTGATCACATGGCAGATAAATTAGCGGCAGCTATACTAAATGGAGATAAGAAACAAAGCACAATGTACCAAAATCTTTGAAAATCTTGAGAAACAAAAGCAATGTTCAACAAATTAAACAAAGTCAGGAAATTGTCTGCCAAACAAGGAATTCAGGTCATTCAAGTTCCCACGGACAATCCTGACCAACCCAAATTAGCAAAACATTGAAAACAATAGACAATCCAGAAGAAGTTACCAAATACCTAAGTAAAAAAAAACAGAAGCATTTTGGACAAGCAAGAGTAACTCCCTTCAATCTTTCTCCTCTAACTACTGAAATTGATTATAAAGTGGCAACAGTAACTTCTGAATTGATCTTGGAACGTGATTATACACCTGAAGAATTAGACAATATTTCCCAACTATTTGTGAAACACATGCAGAGAGTAACAAAACTTGATTCTGTTTCATTGCAGATTCAAATCAATGAATTCATAAAGAAAATCAAAACTTGGAAGGCAACAACTTCGACACCCCCCTCAGGGTTACACTTAAGTCATTACCACACCATGGTTGGGGAAATAGATTACACCAATAAAGACCCAGACTATGCTATCATTATGACCAAAAGTGCGTGGCTAATTTGTGCCTATTTAGCTATCATAAATTATGCAGTAAGGTTTGTGTAAGCCTTTAAGAGATGAAAGAAGATAGTGAACATCATGATCCTAAAAGATCAGAACATCTTTTGAATACATAGATTGCGGGTGATTCATATATATGAGGCCGACTATGATATGATCAACGCTATTTACTGGAGAAAAACCATACATCATAGCAAAGATAACTTATTATTACATGATGGCCAATACAGAGGCAGACCTGGACATTCTTCTCATGACCCAGTATTCATTGAAGAATTAGTAAATGAATTCAGTTGAATGACCCATCGATCTAATGTAAAATTTGCTAATGACACTGCCTTGTGCTATGACCGAATTTTGATCAAACTCATGTCTCTTTTTAGCCAGAAATATGGATTTTCAACAACAATGTTCCTAGTAATGGTGAATAATTTGGAGCAAGCAAAATACCATTTAAAGACCAGTTTAGAAATAAAATGACCAGCACTACTCTCATAGCATTCTATTCCCTATCCATGGTTCTGGCCAAGAAGGTAGTGGCAACTCTCCATCCATTTGGACATTTATCATCTGTTCCCTATTTGACGCTCATGAAGAAAGAGCACACAGCACCCAATTTATTTTGTTCAATAACAAGTCATCTTAACGAATTCACATGATAGGATTCATTGATGACAGTACAGGCTATTGCCTAGCCAGTAGTCAAGAACATTATACCAAGTTACTAACAAGGATGCAAAATGACGCGCAACTCTGGAGTGATTTACTGTATATATCTAGAGGGGCCTTAGAATTTTGCAAATGCCTATATCATTTTACTGAATATTCCTTTCATAGTTCAGGAGACCCATTTTTATTACCCAAGCTCTATTACTCTTGTATCACTCTACACAACTTTGAGCGGACAATGGAGCAAGAAATCCCATTCAAATCTCCTTATGAAGACCACAAAATATTGGGTTATTATAAATCCCCAAGGGGCAACCAAAAATTACAATCCAAGAGACTTGTAGCTGAAGCTCCCTTTTCTAGAGCAGAAGCTTGGATGTTCTATTTCTGCATTTATTTACCAAGTTGTACATACCCCTTACCAGCCTCCCACTTCTCTTACCAAATGAAAGCTCTAAGATCAATGCTTGCCAAATGCGGGTTTAACAGAAATTACCCTAGAGCAGTTGTGTTTGGCCCAGCAAGATATGGTGGACTAAGCTTTAGGCATTTATATTATGAACAAACAATTCAACAAGTTTTATTATTTTTGCAACACCAGAGAGCTGACAGCCTATCTGGACGCTTATTAAAAATTGTAATTTCCTGGTGCCAATTCCAAGCTGGGATAAAGTCCTTCATCCTAGAAGATACTACAACAAATTTTCCACATTGATAGAGTAAATGGGTTTCTTCTCTTCAAACCGGTCTGTCAAGAATATGGGCAAAGATAACAGCTACAGAAGATATAGTTCCAGAAAAAGCAAAGAATTTGAGATTTGTACATCATGGACCACATCATGGAGTCAAAGAAATTTTCCAATGGCGATATAGCCAAGATTAATTATTGCAGACCTTAAGGCTGTCACTCTCTTGGTACCTGAAAATATGGGCTCATCAAGCGTAAAATAAATTCAATGGACAGACCAAAATTATAAGCAGAATGTGTATAAATTTAGTTCACTCCCTGTTGTGTGCTGGGGCATAATTTTTGTGCTCCAAATTTTTTTTCACCTGACTCTCCCAAAAAAATGCATTCCTTGACATAAAAAAATTTACAGACTCACTTAAAAATTTGCACAAATTGTTGACTTGGCTTAATAAACAAGAACAGACTGACATAAAAAATGTACTCTGTGCCTTGCAAAAGTGTAGCAATCACAAAAATTATGTTACACAAACATTTAAAAAAGCTTTCTGCTTCATTCCCAAAAATTGTCATTAAGAGAAAAAAAATGTTTGCTTAAACAAAAAAGGTTGACTGTGAAATCAAGTGTGTTTGATGAAATAGATAATTCACCACTCCAGCATCATAAAATTGACAGGACAAAAAAAATGTTGCTTTTGCAGACAAAACAAAATCACTGATTCATATAATAAAATTCACTACAATTATTTTTACTTAAACTAAACATGTATTTCAAAAGGAATGCATTCCTTCACAGCTTGAACAGAAGCACTATGCAATGATTTATGTCTAGCCCTTTTGGCATAAGACCTTGGTTCTGAAATTTCATCCTGTTCAGAATCTTCCTCATAGTCTTTGTATTGTTTTCTGTTGTTGTTGCTGTTGTTGCTACAGTTGTGGTGGTTGGTATAATTATTGTTTTTCTGGTTCATTTGCTCATATTCTTCCACCCTTTTGGTAAATTGTTCTTCTGTCTCTTTTGAAAGATCAAAGAGACAAATCTCTTTTCTATTCTGAACATCTGGACCCTGTCATTTTGTCCAATCAAATCTTGATTGTACTTCTTGTCAAAGGCTTTACCTGCATCTACTTTCCTGTTCTTGATGACATGATAAACAAGTTTGTTGTATCTTTGAAGTGCCACAGATTTCCAACCAACAAAAAAGGAATTACCTTCTCTTTCATCATTAGTGTATCTTGACTTGATTTGTTTTTTAGCTTTTGAGTCCACAATTTGCTGATCATGGATTTGTTTCTGTTTGTTCTATCCATTTTTAAGTACCAACAAACCAAAAGCTTCATCAGATGAACTTACCAACTCACTAATTGGATGATTTTCTCTGATAATCCATTTCCATTTGATCCTACCTACAATACATCTTAAACTGGAGTCATAAAAAATAGTATGCATTGTTTTTATTCTCTATCATCTCCAAAATGTCTGCCAATTGGTAACCATATTTGTAAAAGCCAAAGAGAACAGAAACATATATTTATTACCTTGAATTGCTTACCTTTGCAAAGAAAACAAAACACCATACAGAGTTAAAAATTAATAAATATATAAATTTGCATTACACATAATTCTAGCTTCTTACCTTTGTTTACCATTTTGTCTCTATTTTTCTTAAGGTCTTTCTCCATCTCCAAAGATTTTTTCTCATCCATGTCTATGTCTGAGGTTCAGAACATAACAAGAACTTGATTTGGATAGAGCTTTGCACATCTGCCCTGCATGAATTCAATGCTGTTTTGGCATTGTTTTTGCAGGCATTCTTATATCCTCAAATTTCATCTTCTTCCAATGCAAACTGTTCAAAAACACGTCTGCCAAATGTTTTGTCATTGCTTAGGTCTTCAAATTCATCCTCTCATTTCAAGAACTTAATAGAATGAATCAATGTTTGCTTTCCTTTTTTTCGAACATCTGTAGCTATGCGAAGTTCCACTTTTACTAGCATCTGCTTTGCTAAACTATTTTGAATGAGTTTTTCTTTTTCTTTTGTAATTTTTCCAGCTTGCATTGTAAATGCTCATAGTCTTCCATCTAGTAATAACCAGAACAAGAATTTGAGCTAGACCGGATACTCTCTTGATCTGATGCTGCCAACTGCTTGTCATACAATACTACTGATGTTGATGCCATGGCTTGGTTTCTTTAGTTATGAACTTGGAGGCTTCTGATGTGTTTGTTTGAGTTGTGATTTGTTTTGTGTAATATTGTGTGGCTTGTCATTGACGAAATATTTCCTGGTGTGCCAATAATGGTGAGCCACTAGCTGCTCTTACTGCTTGTAGGATCTACACTGCAAATATTCAGTCTTTAGTAAAATACAAAAATATTTGTTCTGTCTCATATATTTATCCTTATATGTAATTAATAAAAAAATTCTTATACAAAAATCTACATATCAGATATGTAATCATCATATTATCAGGTTACTTTTGAATCTCCTATCCTAATTTAGATCCAGGCCGACTTGTTGCACTATGAGTGTCAGACTAGGACAACTTTCTTCAGTACTAGGTGTTACATAATACTTTTGCCAAAAAAAGCAATCATAATGAGCCATATTGTTTGCTTTTTATTTGTTGGAATCATTTTTTAAAAAAGAAATTTACCTTATACCTAATAGCACAGGATACGCTTTCAATGTCAGAAACTTCAATTGGTGTTCATCGCTTCTATCCATTATGTTTACATCGATATCTACTCCAATACGCATCTGATTGTTCCAAAAAGGCATTCATTCAATTGGTAAGAAAAAAACCAATGCAATGATGTATGATATGATTTCATTTTTTGCAAACTGTAAGACTTATCATTAATTTTTATGTTGTCTTTAATTGTTGAGGTTGGTGGTGTTCTTTTCCATTTCTTGGAACTTGGTTTATGTAGAATCTGCGTATATATTATTTTTTTGCCAAAATGCAGTGGTGCATGTGCAGCCAGTCTAATTCTTTTCTCTTTTTTTCTTTTTTTCATAGGCTTAACAAGACATCCAATGACAGTTGTTCACTACAGTGTCTAAGCAACTGCATCATCTTTCTTCTTCAAGTACTTCTTTAAGTTTACCTTTTCCTAGGCTCAACAAGACATCCAAGAACCACAGTTCACTGCTCTGTCTAAGAAACTGCATCATCTTTCTTAAAGTTCTTATTCAAGTGTACATTTTCATAGACTCAACATCCAAGAACCACACTTCACTGAACTGTCTTAGCAACAGCATCATCTTTCTTCAAGTCTACATTATTCTGATTTGCCTATAAGCTTTTTCCGTCACCAAACAAATTTATAGAAGGCTTTTCCATAGAACAGTCATTGCCAGAACTAATGTTGCTGTCTTTTGTAGTTGCTGGATCTCAAAACAAAGGGCATTCTGCTAACCCAACCCTTTGGCAAAGACATATCAACACAACCTGTTGTGAACTTGGGTTCTCTAATTTGTAGGCATTCAATTCAAGCTGCTCTTGAGACCATCAATTGCAGGAATTGACATCATATTGTGACTTGGTAATTAGGTTGATAGGAGCTAGACTCTTAGTTAACTGTTCTGTATTGTTGATCTAGCTGCCATTTATTGAAGTATTTTTTAAGGCACAATGAAAACCCTCAATGTTGTCCTTTAACCACTAGACTTTTGTCTTCAAAGGTACAGACCAAGAACTCTGGTTTTTACAATATTTCTCTCCAGGAATTGGTAAATATAAAAAATCGGCTGAGCTAATTGTTAAGCCATTCATTCCATATTTATCTAAATGAGAGGTACAAAAAAACCAAGGTGTCCAAAAAACCCAAGATCTGTTGTTTCTTTTGTCCAAACCAAATATTTTTTTAAACGTAACAAGGCTCACCAAGTCAATCCTAAAGGGATTCCAGAGCAACTTGATGACATCATTTACAATAAATTTTTGGATTTTTTCAAAACTATCTTCAAGGGTGGAGATGAACAAGACTGGATTAAACAATGTTTGGCCTGTTATGAGTTGATTATTCTTCATGGGACAAAAAATTCCAAAAACTCTGGTGATCCCAAATATGTTTTTACCCATACCAATATAATTGGTTGCATTGCTTACTTTTCTATGGACTGAAATATCTTCATCAACTTGATAGCATCCAAAATGCTCAATTATATCCAATTGTTTCTAAAAAAAAATCAAGAAATTCTGAAAAAGAAAGAAAGTTTCCAATAATACCTCATGAATGAGGAATTTTAGCAATTCCAGTGTTTTTTTTTGGCTTAGCCTTTTCCAGGCTTTTGCTTGTCAAGTAAACCTTTTTGAACAAGCACTTACTCAAACTAACATTGGGCATATGGAAATGTTTGCTCAGATCTCCAAGAGAATACAAGTTGTTCTACAGTTCTACAACCAACACAAATTCATAGAAAATTACAAGGAAGCACTTGATCTTAAAGATCCCATGATCGCCAAAAATGTGGATACAAAAAGAACATCAAGTTGTAACTACAAGGTAGAGGGATTATTGTCAGAAGATTTATTTGATCATTGTTTCCAGGAGAAGTTTGAAGAGGCTGAATATGATGGGTGTGTAAATGGAATATGTTACCTACGTTATGTTCATTATTCAAATTACAAAGATCCCAGCCAGTTTCCAGATCTATACAACAAGTGGCCTGCCAACTTCAAATATGGTATCAATCCAGAAACACTATCACTACCATTAGGAAAGCAAACCAAAGATAGTGATGGAGCTCTTGTTTGTGGCAGCTGCCAAAAATCAGATAATCAAGTTTTCCATGACCTAAAATATTGTACTCTTTACAGCCATTCCATGCAGATTACTGTAGGTACTTGGATGATAAAGATACCAATTGGGCAAGATGGTTACTTGGTTTGACAGCTTATGTGGATCAACATCCTAAGATGGTTGTTTATGAGAGTTGTGATAATAAAAGAGTTGTGATAATGAAAGAGTTGCTCCTACTTTATGTCATTGTAGGACACCTTCTTAATTTGACAGTTATAAAGATATTGTTGGTGTACTTTGCCAATCTCCCCACAAACATTTCTATGGAGGAAAAGTCCTCAAATGCATAGGATGTGGGGAAGCAAGGCATTCTACCAGTGACAAGTGGGTACTGGACAAAAGAAAAAAGAGCCCCTTTTTACATGCTCCTTTCTGTTTATCATGTGAGCATAAATACTGGCATCCAGATGATTGTCAACTCCAAGAATTGAATCGTTCTTTAAAAGCAGGAATCAAAGACCTCTCCAAGAAATCCTTTGATAGCAACCATTATTGATAAAAAAATGGCTATCACTTTGGAAAGAAGTTCTCAACCCAAAAAGTGCTTAACTGTGCTCAAGAAAATCATACAGAATTCCAAGAAATTTGTAAGAAAAATTCCACCAGTAAATCCTCTTCAGATGTACAAATTCCTATACCCTCCGCTATCAATGGAAACAATATCACCTGAGAAACAAAGAAATTGGGACATATCCAAGAAACCAAGTTTTGTACCAGTTTCTCTAAATGTGCTTGATTGGTTATGCCTTTGGAAAGAAACATTTTTGAATGATGCAATTGTTGGTGCCTACGCTGCTGTTTTGAATTCCCTTACTGTTCAAAATGGAAATGTATTGTTTATTCCCCTGACAACAAGTTATGGGTGGCTGGATGATACTCCAAAAAAATCTTAACTCATTGAGAGTTTCAGCAAATTACACATATGGACAGAACTTCCTAATTGCAAAGGCTTTTTTGTTGGGATATTGCATGGTGTATTTCCCACTCAGTCCAGGTGGAGATATACATTGGATTGATGACAGTGTGAAAAGATCATCACGCCTCCACAAACGGTCCATCTTCGGTTTCCATGACATTTTTCACAAACAGGCGACAACACCAATGTTTACCAGTGAAGAAACAGAATTATCCATCCACGAAAGCCTCACACAAATCAAATCTAGAAAAAACAGGAGGTCCTTTATTTTAATCGATCAAAAGTTGCGGAAAAAACGGATTCTTTGTCATTTATTTCAATTCCTACAAATCCAAAGCTATGGAAGCCATTGATGATCTTCAACCACATATCAAAGACGTATTCCAACCAGATTTTGTCACTACCTTTCTAAGAAAAATCAATACAAACCCTTCACCGTTTTTACAGTATTCTGACGATCAATTTGAGGTATCACAACTTAGCACGGCCAAAACATACTATTCAAAAATTCAACCTGGCAGTGCTATATTTATTCCACCAGCAAAAGAACCTGCTCAAGGAAATTTGGCAAGCAGCACCACATCTCAACCCACAGTTTCCAAACGTTCATATATCCATCTTAACTACGGCAACAAAGTATCATCTCTAGGATCCAAATCAGCAAACCAATTAATTTGGGCTTCGGTTGTCAATAATAACAACAAGGATAATCAACAGCAAAAATCAAATTCAAATAATCTCAACTCCAACAAAATGACCATAGCCATGATGAAATCAGAACTTCAAACATTACTTGAGTCCATACAAGAACAAATTAACAAGCTAAAGCAGCAATTATGCTATTAAAGCAACAACATGAAGAAGCTCAAGAAGTTCAAGCCAAAGAACTAGCAGAATATAAAAACAAATTTCAAAGTGATTCACTAACAGAAATATCTAACTGTATCCAAGTGTCAGTCCAACAGCAATTTAGCACCCATCTTGACAACGAATCCCCTATATAATCTCCAGTTCGCAAATTATAAAAGAATGACAACGGCAAGTTTTCCACCTTGGACTCTACAACTGAATCATTATCAGGAACACCCGATTCTACAAACAATCCATATCAAATTCCAGCCAAGTTAGGGAAAACCCGATCCAGAATGGGACAGAGTAAATG
>WKLE02006053.1:0-10875 GCA_014885115.2 Asterionellopsis glacialis | reverse complement strand
CGTTCTCAGTATGAATCTCGCGTTTTCGTGATATTTTTTTTGTACTTCTGGAATTTCGAAGTTTCCCGGGGTTCCCAGGTACCGTATACCTGTACCGGTACCCCGGGTACAGAGCAAGGAAACAAAACTCTGAAGGACACTACACTACAGGTATTTCGAATATTTTACCAGGTAATTTTTTATCTATTACCCAGCAGGTACCAGGTACCTGGTACACGTACTGTAGGACCAAATGTACGAGGCCAGCAAGGGAACAAAAGAAGCGAAGACCGACAGCAGGAGCGCGATACACACGTTTCCCCCTCTCGGTAACCGTCCTGAGAGCTACAGGTACGGTAGGAGACACAAAGGGTCAGAATAGAATACCTGGTACTGGCACACGCCCAATACCCAGGTATCCATTTGCGCTTCAAGGGAGAACCAGCATTGTGTCGTCAACGCAGCTGTTCACTCGCAGCGATTTTTCAACTTTCTTCTTACTGAACAGCACCCGGGTGCTTACTGACCTTGCTCTTTCTCAATAGATTGATTGCCAGAATAGACTGTTGAATTACAAGCGAAGACCTTGAACAGTTTCAAATTTGTAAAGATTAATTAATTATTTTACACACGCTTACAGTAGACATTTTAAAAAAGGAAAAAATGGGTAATCTTCTTGGTGCACCTGTTACAGAAAAGGAAACACATGTGGGTTGTACTCCCGATGGTATCGAATTTGGTGTTTCGTCGATGCAGGGATGGAGAGTTCATATGGAAGACGCACATATTTGTGAACCAAAAGTGTATGCGTTGGATGAAAAAAAATGCAAAATAGAATTACCGGGCCATTCCATGTTTGCTGTATTTGATGGTCACGGTGGGACCTTTGCTGCCGAGTACGCAGCATTAAATTTATGTCGTGTATTGAGTGAAGAACCAAAGTTCTTAAAGTATGCTCAATTCATAACAGAACGAGAAGAGAAGGAAGCATCCTTTCAAAATGCTGCCGATCGAGCAGCCTATGTCAAGAATGGACTGGATATGTTGGAAGAAGCATTAAGAGATGCATTCGTGAATGTAGATGCTGAAATTTTAAAAGTTGTCCAAGGTATGGATGTCCCGAATGCTAATGTACCCTACCATCCTCCAGAGGAAACTCCCAAAACGTCGCCATCATTATCACCGTCCAAGGATGGTATCGATGTATCATCAAACCCGGCTCTTAACGGAGATTCCAATAGTGCACCAGTTCCCAATGATGATGAAGACGCAGGTACTACAGCTGTTATGGTCCTTGTAACACCTCAATGGATTGTATGCGCCAATGCTGGTGATTCTCGTGCAGTCTTTTCCAAAAATGGACATAAGGCTGTTCCACTTTCTTACGACCATAAACCTGATGATGAAGAAGAAGAACGAAGGATCCGTGCAGCGGGTGGGTACGTTGCAGGTGGTCGTGTCGAAGGTGACTTGGCCGTAAGTCGTGGATTAGGTGACTTTCGATTTAAAGACCTGGATTCAGCGTTATTAGGAACAGCAACAGGAACAGCTGCAGCTAGTGCAAGCGCCACTCAACCGAATAGTATGAATGACCATGCCACGACCAATGGATCCTCCAGCAGTACAAAGCCTGTCACACCAGAAGATCAAAAGGTATCACCCGTACCAGATATTATTGTTCAGAATCGTAACAAGGAACATGATGAATTCATTATTGTGGCATGTGATGGAATATGGGATGTCCAAACTAATTACGAGGGTGTCACTACTGTAGCCAACATTTTTGAAGAGGGTGAAAGTGATATGGGTCTCGTTTGTGAAGAGGTGAGTTTTAGTTCCATTGAACTTTATGATATACATTTATATATGAATTTTGTGCATATGCTATGCACAACAACAATCTTGGTTTTGTCCACACAATAATAATGCTCAGCCTTGCATTTCTTTTTTGCCAATGCAGTTGTTAGACCTTTGTCTCAGAATGGGGAGCAAGGATAATATGACAGCATTAGTCCTTAAATTTGGACCTCAACAGATTGGACAAGGAGGGGGTGTAGCAGCTCGGAGACAAGCCCGTGAAGCGGCAGAACAAACAGAGGCTACTGAATCCTCGTCCTTGAAAGCCACGGTTGTGGACGATGGTACAAATTCGTAAAAATAAATTTTTGTTTCTCAATTTTCTATATTTTTTTACGTTTAGAGAAGCCTTGTCTAGAAATATTTTCTTTTGAACACTTAACATTTGGATTAGTTACATTTAATGTGCACGTCTGTATTTTAGGTCTACATTGG
Source organism: Asterionellopsis glacialis (assembly GCA_014885115.2). Lineage (NCBI taxonomy): Eukaryota > Bacillariophyta > Plagiogrammaphyceae > Rhaphoneidales > Asterionellopsidaceae > Asterionellopsis > Asterionellopsis glacialis. Next base: position 8,604 of record WKLE02006053.1, on the reverse strand, counting down.
TGTTTGAAAAGCTATAAACCTTTGGTTTTCGCTACAGCTACAGAGAGTACCGGCTATATGGACTCACTATCCCCTTGTAGCGGCTGTCAACGCAACACCAGGATAGCAGACTTATTTATAGGATGACCTGAGTACTACTTAAATATTATGAATCTTATTTTAGTCTCCTTACGAAAGCTAGATTTTGAATAGATGCTTCTTGCAAAAACTTTACGTTTCGCCATCATGGGAAAACTCTGCATATTTATAATGCTGCGGCGTACGGCTGTCGAATCTTATATTTAACCATATGATGTCATCCCATACTCCATCTGTACTCATCCATACCGGATCACCTGTAACGATTGTCTTTTTTAGTTCTCTCATATACTCTTTGGCAACAATTTTCCAAAAGGCATGAACATCATCTGGTGGTGCCTCACGGACAAAATTTGCCAAATGTGAATATGTCCCATGTGGGACCTGTCTGTTCTTTCGTTTGGGTGATACTAGCGTCACATGGGCATCGTCACCTTGAAATGTACAAGCTACCGGATCCATGCAACGAAGCTTATTTGCAAATATATCAGTATCTGGGCTATCCCCATAAGTTGCTAAAGCAGGTGAATCAATCAAAACAAATTCAAATTGTTTTGTCCATGTATTGTTGGATGCACCCTTTGTTTCAAAGAGGAATGCCTTGTCAGGTGAATTCCGTAACAAATTTGAAAATTCTTCGCGTAATTTTTCAGCAGATTCTGTATCTTCGCTGAATAGTTCTGCCCATCGCAAAATAGATAAAGGTTGCTCTTGCGTATCATGTCCCTTGGGCAATGGTTGATCACGATCTTTCGTATGGACAACATATTCATGTGCAGCATATCGAATTGTATCACGACTTTCAACCAAAGGAGAATACTTGATACGGACAAGATGATTCTTATGATGATTTCCTCCTCCCCCTCCTGATGGTATATGTGATGATATCCATCCTGGGTGCGTAGAGGTGAATAGGACGACCGCACCAGTCACAATACTTATTAGTAGAGTGAATGTAATCCAACCAGACCATCTGGATAAAAATGATACACAACAATTCGGAGTGTCATCTTGTTGAGGTTTATCAATTGATGCTAGTTGAGATTCTCTGTCTTCATCATAAAGATGAGGCTCTTTTCCTTCGTGATTGTCAATTTCCATTGGTTTCATAATCTGAGACGATTCTTCTGGATATATTTTGTTTTGGGTTGGTGCATCATTGTACATTGGATGATTTCCATTACTTTGTGGGATGATATTGTCATCTTCGTCCATTTCAACTGTTACTACAGGGGCATAATCTTCCAGTGAAAAAACTTCTTGCCAGAAAGATCTACGAGGTTTTCTAAAGAAACGGCGTACCCGTCCACGTCCTCGTTGGAGCATCTGCTGAGGCTTATTCATCACTTTACGTGTCTGTTGCTGCGGTTGAGGAGCAGAGATTCCATCAGGCTCATCATAAAACTGATCTCTATAATGATGCTGCTGCGGTTGCCGGTGTTGATGATGCTGATGCTGTTCATTGTGATATTCATCTCGGTAAGGATGATTTTGCAGTTGCTGATGTTTCTGTTCCTCTTCATGATATTCGTTTCTGTAAGACTGTTGCTGTTTCTGTTGTTCCTCTTCGTAGTATTCATCTCTGTAAGGCTGTTGTTGCTGCTGCTGTCGCTGGGGCTTTTCAGGGTGCCGTTCTTTGGGTTGAACACGCGAATGCACTGCATATGGAAACTGAGGTTGCCTCTCTGGTTGCTTTGGTTGCCTCTCTGGTTGCTTTGGTTGCCTCTCTGGTTGCTTTGGTTGCCTCTCGGTTGGAGGGTTACCACCAGTAAATTCTTCATCATCGGAGTCAGAATCTAATTCGTAGGATTCATCGTCGTCGTAGTCGTCGTCGTAGTCGTAGTCGCTATCATTGTTTGGAGGAGAAGCGAACGCTGGTATCTTGGATTCTTCCTCATCAAGTGTTGTTCGTTTGTTGCTAAATAAGCTTTCACGTGGTCGATTTCTTGCCGCTAATTCAGGATCAGAGGAAATACTTCGTGCATCATCATCATTGTAATTGTCCTCTTTTCGAAACTTCCTTCTTGATTTGGAAGTTGCCGCTCCTTTTGCCATTGTTGCCCAGGCCTTTACCGACACTTACGCAGTAGGAAGGTGTGATCTCCGAAGACAACCTTGTCGTTCAATACGGGACTCTTTCGAAAATTTTCCTCGCCTTTCTCTCTATAGGGTCCCACTAGAGGTCTTACTACTTTCGTCCCCCATTTGTGGCTGCTGAGGTGCTTGCATGTGAATCTACGATTAACACATACAAGGTACTGTTAAGTAGTAGGACCTAGCTACCTGTAGGTCCTACATAATATCATAAGAACACCTGAAATAGATTATTTTTAAGTATCTGATGATGCAGGTATGTTCTTTCTTTCGATAATTAAGCAGTTAGATATCATATGTACGTCCAAAAATTATAAAAAGGCATACTCCATACAACTTGGTAGTGCATTTGAGTATATTAGTACAGGTACCTTTTATTCTGAAAGAATGCAGAAAAGTTTTTGTCTAACGGTCGTCTATGTACAACTCTACGTGGTCTGGTAGACGAAGAAATCTAATCACTCTGTCCTTGAACACTCCTATTCATATAGTCCTATCGATCCCCACCTCAGATCCCTCCATCCAAGCTTTGTCCTTTCTGTCGCAGAAAAAATGAGGCTGAGAGCGATCGCCATCATATCTGTGTTCGCCATTCACCAGACTGTCTTCTGATTTGACAGCTTAGACACACGACGTTGATTCGAGATCTAAAGTACTATTTTTTTTAGACAACATGAAATCTAATCGTGACATTGGAAACGAAGAACAGATTATATACTTGACTCTAGGCGATGGAGACTTTTCGTACTCCTTGGACCTTGCTAGGTATCTGTCCGAAAATAATAATAATGGTGACGACAAAAGGAAACGACGGCAAAAATTAATTGCAACCGGAATTGATGATTCTACAGAGTTGCTACAAAAATATAAAAATTCCAATAGCATTCTTCGTCGACTGAAAGGATTAGCGCATCACAAAAACAACAAGCATGGGGGCGGGTTATTAGATGTTTCGGTTCATCATAGTGTGAATGCATTAGATGAGAAACGAGGAGACGAGTGGAGGTCACATCATGTAATTTTTAATCATCCACATTTAGGGATTGAAGATGCTCAATTGCATTCACGTTTTATATCACATTTTCTGTATGTTGTCGCCAATCATTGGCTCCACAGATCTGGTGGTATTTTACATTTAACACTTGCCAAGGGTCAATATGAAAGATGGAATACTCAAGATGCAGCTACCCAACACGGATTAGTCCTTTTAGAACGAAATAATTTTCGGCCACCTCCAATAATAGATGGTCAAGCAGAATATCAACATAGACGACATCAAACTGGTAAAAGTTTTGCGCCACGTGTAGATGGGAGTGAAACATTTACGTTTGGTAGGGCGAAAAACGACAATGATAATACTGATATGCAACAGGTCGCAACGTGTCTTCCATGGCAACACAGTACCTTACTCAGAAAAGCGGTAGAGAATGAAGAAAAGCCATTTTCTTGTCCACAATGTATAAAATCGTTTCGCGAGGAAAGGTCATTGAAAAATCATATGAAATGTGCTCATGATGACGGTAAAAAGAGAAAGCGTAGCGAAGGCAGCGGCGGTAGTGATAGTGCTGATATTGTGTGCAAGTTTTGTGAGTCTATTGGGATTCAAAGAATTTTTGCTCATACTCAAGGCTTGGAAGATCACATACGTGCCAAACACACTGGTTTGCATGCCAACATTCAACCAGATTGGTACTTGAAACAACAAAAATCACAGACAAATGAAGTATCGAAATCCGCTGATGAATCATCAGCATCTTGTATGCAGGATAGGGCTCCCTATAGATCTAGTGGCGAAGCGGTATCTACCAACTTTGGGTCCTGTAAGATTTGTGGATTAGTATACAATACTGACACTGACAAAGGAAAGCATTTGCAAGAATTTATACCAGTCAAATCTAAAATTGATTGTGAGAAGACAGGAGGAGGAGATTCCGGGATAGCTAACGAGTATTTCTTCTTGTGTGACTATTGTAAAAAAAGCTTTCGGGAGCGTCGTGCACAGCTTCAGCACGAAAATTTCTGTAAATATAACAAACACAAGACAAAGAAAGCAACATGTACAGTACAGGAGTAGAACAAGATAATCTCTAATCGCTAATTTTTACTAAGTTTGTGCAACTATTTTTTATGTTCATTTTGTTAGGTGTTAATTTTGCAGTACCTTTCTCCTGGGGTTGCTGGTTTGTAATGTGTTACCAGATACCAGGTACTGGTACCCTATGGAATTCCATTCGATGTCATCACACAAGTTTGAAAGTCCTACTTTTTTTCGGTTTTTTATTTAAAGAAATGTCCTCGCGCTCGCTTTGTGACGAGATAATACTGAGAATACTGAAATCTAGAAGAGAACGGTCTTTCCGAGGAATCCTTAATGAATTCTTCGGAAAGTCCGAAAAGCTCCGTATGTAAAGTTTGGATTTGACTCCTCCCATTGGCTAGATTTTACAATACCACGGCTTGGAAAAGAAGTATCTATCAGCATCATCTCAACCAGCTCTATCGACACCAAAAACAGGTCTCAACATCGCCAACCCAAGCGAGACACATCATCTTATCATGTTTCGCGCTGTGTCTACTTTTCTAATATGGCGAGCTTCTCCTACTCAGCGCCCGCAATATCAGATGTTGAAGCAGAAATGGAGGTAGCGGCCCTTACAGAAGAAGAAAAGGATCAGATTGAACAGGACTTGCGTGTTGGAAACAGTATCGAAGAGACAGACGATTTGATAGAGTCAGGCATCCGAAATCTTGGGATGGAGCTTCTTAAAATTCCAGTCGATGAAAAGATTGATTATCTCCAAGCTCTTCTTCGAGTGCCGGACTTAGTAGAAAAAGAAACAAACTCTCTGAAATTTCTTCGTGGTCGCCAATTCGATGCTAAAGTAAGTTTTTTATTTTCAAAATAGACGTGTAATCATTGTAACTGTTGTGACTGTTCAATAATTTTATATGTTATGGTCCGATGCAATAATGGATTTTTTAATGGCCAACTTGATGTTTTTTATTGCAATCTATCCTCATTCTTTTATCATAGAAAGCTGCCCGTTGTTTGGTGGATTACTGGACCACGAGGAAGGAACTCTTTGGTGACAAGTGTTTCCTTCCTATGAAAATTGATGGTGCTATCCATGATGATTTCGAAACGCTACATATTGGTGCTATTCAACTTCTTCCTAATGATGAGAATGGGCGTTCAGTGATGTATTGCCAACCGGGTCTCGCTATTCCAAGTGAGGTTGGTATATATTCATTGCTCCGGTGTGCTTTTTACTTGTTGCAAGTGGCTTCCGAAAACACAACTACTCAGGCAGGTGGATTAGTGGGAATATGCTGTATGAGAGGATATGGCTTCAAGAACTTTGACAGGATTCATGCCAAAAAAAGCTTCCGGCTAATACGTGAATGTGTACCATTTGAATTACGTGCTATGCATTACCCGACGCCACGATTATGGGCGATGCCGATTCAAGTCGCACTTCCAGTCCTCAAGCATCTCATGGGTAAAAAAATTCGATTGAGACTTGTTTTTTATAATGATGCGAATTCCCTGCAAAGGTATGGATTAAGGACAGCAGGAGTACCTGCAACGATTGGTGGGAAGTTGACATTTAAATACTTTTATAACTGGCTAAATCTTCAAAGAGAGAAAGAAGCTTCTAGAGAGACTAGCTGCATTGCAGCTCTATGTTGACCACCAAATAGGCATTAACAAACAGACACCTACCCAACGCCCAATCGAGTGGGCGAGTAATATGGCGGCATGTAGCAAATAGGTACGGAGATTAAACAGTGTTATTTTAAGATTAACACATTATTCGCAAAGCTTTGCCTTTACTTTGTTTTGTTCGCAGTGGGAGCATAGCCGATGGAGAATGCCTATTGGATTTTGATACGCAATGCCCTATGACCCGGCTTTTTCTAATTGGCCCACTGCACCATGTATCCAAGCTCTTTGTTAGCAGTTGAGCGCTTTGTCATATTTGGTATATATCATGCTTGCTTTGCAATGAAATTACCAGGATTGTCGAAGAAGTCATGACTTCCGTCTTCAGGTAATAGAACATTATTTGTATAATGTGACTATATTTCAACTTTTTAAATTCATTCTGAGAATGTTCTCTCACGAGCATAATACTTGGAATCTGAATTCCTCTAGTACCTTAAAAACTCCATCTATAACACATGATACTCAAAGTAGGAATAATACGAATCGCAATGCTTTCTAGATAGACATTCCAGTTGCGTCCAATATTTGTGAAACGCAGGACCTATGTTGAAGTTTTTTGCGTGGCTTCCATTACAACACTATCTGCTTCTCGCTTCAAATCGTCTGCAGGCGATCTGAGTTTTTTATCTTCGGTTATAGCAGTACGCTGGGATGTCTTCAGCTTATTTCTAAGTGCCTGGGCTACTTTATCCCTTGCGTCTCCTCTCGATAGAATGTAATACCGCTTTGGGTGTTCTTTCCCAAATGCATCCTCTAGCTCTACAAACCTTCCTCCGTTATCTTCAATTTTTTCGACGATTGCCATGGCAATTTTATGTTTGGCCGTTTTGGACCTTATTGGCAATTCCTGATAGGACTCTCTAAGAGTCTTCACAAGCTTCAAATATTCCCTGTTGCCCGGGTGGTTATTTCCTCCACTTCCCCGTTCACATCGTACATCAGCATCTCTGATTTCCTTGGCATATTCTTTTTCCTTACTCGCACGAGCAGGACGACCCCGAATAAATGAGCGTCGGCGAGAGGCCATTGCTGCAAGTGCATCAAGTGGTATGGCTTCCTGATCAGGCTCCTGTGGTGGTAATTTCTTTTCGATTTTCAACTTATCGTCTCTTGGTTTCTCGCGAAGCGCTTGCATAACCTTTCTCCGCACGATCTTTGGAGGACATATGTACCACCGACTGCACTTGCCGTCGCGGTCCTCTTCATCTTGAGTCAGAAAACGCCCTCCATATTCGTGTACTTGCGAAATAATTTTCATCGTAAGATCGTTCTTCTCGTCAATAGTAGCCTTGCTATTTTGGTACTTTCCTCTGTTCTTTTTTACTAAACCTAGGTATTCGCGATTCCCTGGATGACTGATACTACCGGCCCCTCGTTCAAATTTGACATCTTGAGAGTTTACAATATTCACGTGTTCTTTATCAGCGTGTGTATTCTTTCTCTCGATCATTTCCAATATTTCGAGGCGACCTTCTTTGGATTTATTTTCTAGAACATCGTAAAGTTTTTGTTTTCCTTTCTTAATTCCCATCATCTCTTCAACTATCTTTTCCGGTGGAACCTCAACTCCTTTTGAAGAAGTGATGTTTATTTTCTTGGTTGGCAGGGGCAATGCTCTTCGTTTTGATTTAGGTGAAGAAGACTTAGCTTTGCTCGTTGCCGTTGTTGCCGTTTTCCTCTTTCTGTGTGGGGATTCTGTGACAGAAGATGGAGATGGTGGTGGCGATGGTGACTTTTGCTGTGGTTTATTGGTTTCTGCCCTGGTAGTTTGAATAGAAGACTCTCGGATAGATAAGGCTGCTTGGAACTCCTCTAATGCCTCATCAAGCAAACCTTTAGCTTGCAAGATAGAGCCAATTTTGTCGTGACACTCTGCCAATTTTAGAAAATTGTGTTTCGGTTCAGTTTCATAAAGAATCCCCCGTTCCTTACGGAACTCTACCAAAGCTGCGTCATAGTCACCTTTGGCTTCTAGCACCCGACCGATTTGTCCATGGCAGGTTGCCACGTCTGGATGTTGTGAACCGAACGCAGCTGTTCGGATGGAAAGACTCTTGCGATACTCTCCTAATGAAGCGTCATAGTTCTTCTTGCTAAATAACACTGATCCAATGTTATCGTGTGAAATAGCCACTGGAAGTTGGTTTTTACTACTGCTGCTCATTGTCACCTGTGTGCGAACATGGGGCTAGATTTTTTGGAACGGTCTAAACGTGCCCATTGCATGTACGCCAAGCATAAAAAAGTAGGTCTTAGTAATGTGTGTGACTAGAGAGGACTGCCGTAGAAATACAGTACTGTCACGTTTCTTTCAAGCGTTTCGTACGACCAGAACGAATCACGACAGTCCAAAAAAAATTTCAACTGTCGCAGTGATGTCAGGGGCTACGAAGAAATATTGATGTACTGTACCGGTAATTATGTACCAGAGGTACTAACAGGATACCAGGTGCAGTTACCTGGTAGACCTAGACGTCCTAGACAGTTAGTTGCCTGGTATTAATGCTACCTGCCACCAAGAGACGTTAAAGTGACAGACAGTACAAGTGCAGGTACCTGTAGATCGGCTTGCAGCCGGCTACCAGGTACATGTAATTTCTACTCTCTAAAAGAAAACGAGAATAGAATATCCATGTGGAGAAATGACGCTAACGGGTTAGCGTTTTAGCAAATGAATCTAACCGGTTAGCGTCATTTCGCTACTA
>WKLE02006049.1:0-19907 GCA_014885115.2 Asterionellopsis glacialis | reverse complement strand
GCGCAAACAGAAACGAGAAACTAGAAAATAGCATAGGCTTATAACCCAATAAGGTTTAGAACAGAGTTAGTTAGTACCTGGGTATTCGCTCGCCAATACTTAAATGTAAGAGCACTCTACTCCAATACTTCCACAATGTTGTCAGCCTTGTAAAATACTGTGTATATATTTTCAACATAGTGGGACTTATACAATATGAAACATTGGATTTTCTTAAACAAATTCGTCTTGTTCTATCTAATTCTTAATGTTTGTATGAGGAGGAACTGTTTTTTTATACGTGTGGCACTTCACTGGTACCTTACTACAGACTGTTACCATAATTTTTTCTTATATACTATACCCAGAATTGATTTAAATATCAAAATACTATTTTTTGTAGTTTACTAAAATTATTTCGTACAGTATCTTCTATAAAAACTTTGTTGTATATTAAGTATTGATAATTAATACACCTTATACAATCGTGTATAATGAAAGACCAGATCACAGGTCTTCGTTAATTTCTGCGGCGGCCTCTCATTATTGTGATCTCAGCATTGGCTCTTACGAATATTACTCGAATATTTCAGAGATTCATTTCTCTGGCTTTCACTCTTCAGTCCTTACTTCTACCGAAGGTAACACAGACAGACAAAAAAAGGGACAAAACATTGCAGATCAATTAAAAAAAGTATTAATTTTAAACTGTTAACATGCTCACTCTTATCAAAAAAAGGGACAAAACATTACACATCGATTTATTACAAAAAGTATTAATTTTAAACTGTTAACATGCTCACTCTTAGCATATAATTGAACGATACTCAATCTCATAATCTGTATACTTTGCTTTGTTTCGTTCACTTGCCACCATGCTAACCTCTATTCTTTATCAGTTTTCTGATTATTCTCAACCAAACCCAAGTCTAACAAAAACAAACGGACAACCCCGTACAGGAGCATTTGCCCTTATGTTCCTGTCGGTGCTGGTTGCATCCCTGGTTGCACTACACCATTACCATTCGGGTCATTGGTGTCAGAAGCTTGCGGCCATCCACTACCTTCAGTATGCATACTCTCCACTTCATGGGCAGGGTCAAATAATTTGGCAAAATCCAAGTCCATGTCATCCATACCCGAAGTAATGTCCATCATGCCCCAGTTTGTTCCTTCTGTCGTTGCGATACCCTGTGGTGGGGGCGTGGAGGATGAACCTACAAGTGATGGCGGCGGTTGCAAACCCTGCCAATTAGTTCCAACAACGGCACCCTGGTGCTGCTGCTGCTGCTGCCCCGCCGCCGGTATTCTTACAGTATTTCCAGATTGATCCACCGTCTCAGCCACCATCCCTGCAGCCGCCAAGGCGCTTGCTTGTCGTTCCCGATCCGCAAGATCTTCCTGGACTCGTCTGTTAGTCTCGGGCGATAAGGCAGCACCTGGGTGATTCAATTGCGGAGCTGGTGGAGGAGGAGTATGTGCTAACGATCTTTGTGGCATATTACTATGAATGTTGTTCCCATTCAACAAAATTCCAAGACCAGTCTGGGGACCACCGGCTACTTGTGTTTGAGTTTGAGAATTGCCACCAGGAGAGAGAGTACGAAAATTAGAATGGTGTTGTTGCGTCGAAATATTTGCTACCTGGGTTTGTCCCATTGCAGACGGAGTCAAAACACTAGGAGTTGGTGCAGCTCCTCCCAATGGGCTAGGTTCCAACGTGTAAGGACTATCTGCTGGCGAAACCGATGGTTCTGAATTAAAAGATCCCGAACGTGGCCTGCTGCTAGGACTTTGACTCGCGCCTCTCAAACTAGGTGATTGAGCTCCCTTCTGCTTTGACCGTTTCATTTGAAGACATCTATCTGGATGATCCCTATGAAATAACTCGTGCCTGTAAGCTCCTGCATCCGGACCTTTCGTAACTCGGCGGAAACCATATAAATTGAGTTGCCTTTGAAATGAGGTCAGCTAAGAAGAAATAGTTGTAAATTAAAGCAAAAAGTGAGTAAGAAATAAGGAAACGCACTTAAACAAACCAAAACGTCGAAGTATGCTGCATACCTTCGTATGCCGAAAGTAATTCGGTAATACATCTGATACAAACTTGTCAGGATCGCGAACCGCAAAGGCATCACCTCTCGGAAGCCACGAAACAATGTTCGAATCTTCCTTACGCAACATTTCCATAAGCTTCCGTGGGAAAGGATTCGAGTGTCCTGTACTACTTCCTGGAGATGTCCCACTGGAAGTCGATGCACCTGGCGACGAAAGATTACCCGATGATGTCCTCGTAATCCTTCGAGCAGGAGCATTTGACTTTTGGTCCTGCACTGGTGAACCTGTTCGCAGTGCTTGAAGCAATGGCGTTGCGCCTGTTGACCCCGATGCAGCAGCTGGTGCTGGTGGTTGCTGTACTGTGATAACTCCGGCAGCGATTCCACCTGCAACAGGTTTCACTACAATACTGGGTGCAGGTTTGGCCTCCGGTACGGCTGTGGCCGTCGCAGGTGGTGGAGGAATAGCAGTTGGAATGGCAACGTTAGGAACAACTGCTCCTCCTCCATTCTTTGCACTGTCAAAGTTTTCTTTTAAAGCTTGCTGTTGTTTTGCTTCTGCTGCTGCGCGAAAACCTGCTAAATACATGGCTCGAAGCTGTGCCTGTTTCTTTTCAGCATCTGACTGCGATTCAGATGCTACAGGTGAAGATAATGATGCCAAAGCTGCATCCATAGAATCCTTCAATATCCCCTCAACTCCGTTTCCGCCGTTCATGGGAGACACATTATCTGCAGGTGCAGCTGTGCTCTGCGTAGTCGCTGAAATTTGAATGCTAGGGGGCACACCCGAGGTTGTATCAGTAGTTGCAGCAGGTGCGAGATTCACCGGAGTGGGTGGTGGTGCAGATGGTGCTGGAGCTGTCACAGGTGTTGGGACATTCGAATTCGGGTTTGGTGGATGCATTGGAGGTGCCAAAGGTGCTACAGGTGCTGAATGAGGGGCTATTGACGAAGTTGTTGGTGGCGTTACCTGATGAGCGTCCAACCTCAATGGGTCTTCTTCTAATTTCGCAATTTCAACAGCAGTACCCACCTGTCCATTTTGCTGCTGTTGCTGCTGGTAATCAATGCTTGTTAAAGATTGATCACAACCTTCGTTTTTGATTTCTGCTGGCGCCGGCGCCGACATGCTTACAATATATGAGGTCGCTTTGAGAACTCTGTGAAACCTGTCGTTACTTTTTCGGGGGTACTTTTTCTTCCGGGACTCGCAGCAACCAAATTTGAGCAAATGAACGAACGCGAACCCTTTCCTCGTATCGCGTATTTGGTTCTCTTTTTGTGTGCTTTGACCGCAATGAATCAATCAGTCAATGTTACTCCTTTGATGTATTGGCGGCAAAAAGTTACTCCAGGCTGCGAAGCGTGTCAACTATTGTGTCAGCGCTGTGATTTTTATGTGTTTGCACGAAGGCGTTGATCCTGCGTCTTCTGTGGCACAAACTTGTAGCTGTGGGTACCCCGTCACGTACACCTGGTAGAGGTACCGTACGCGATACAGGTACTCTACGAGCAGCGTAGGACCTAGAGGCGTTCCTGGTAGGAAAAGAGAGTACAAGTTCTAAAAGCACGTAAATGCGCGGGTACTCCTGGATGAGCTTTATGTCTCGTTCGTCTCGGGATGTAGGACTACGGGTCAATCGTGGACAGAAGCAATGATGCAATGCTCAACAGGAAATGAGTCGTTGCGTCGTGACAGATTGTCAGCAATTGAGTAGCAACTCAAATTGGTGAGTATATGAAGGTTGGAAGTGAATGCTGACTTCCTATCGGATGGAAGAAAGTCTTCTTGTTGTCGTTGGTTGCACGCCCGACAACGATGTCTTTAGTTTGCAAGAAGAAAATGACGCCCAGCCCAAAATTGGGGGGCAGCTGGCTGGTGAGGTCAGCTTCAACGAGTGTGGGAATCATCATCTGTTGCTGTGCGTTTTTTCGGACCCTCCGAATGCTGTACAAAGAAAGTCCCCCCTTCGTAGAAGCAACGACTGTTCACTACTACCAAGTACAAATGCCTAGCCCTACAATGCCAGCACCTTGACTTCCTGGACTGTGTTTGCACTGAGAAAATCTACTTATGCTTAGCATATGTATAATAAAATATTAGTACTTGTGCATTCCTAGGACACCCGATACAGATAAATGTACAATACCTGGTAGGACGGACGACATCGGTTTCAAAGCGAAGAGTATGCCACCTTCCCGCCAAAACCACGTCGGAAAATGCCGGATTCCATTTGGGAAGTTGCGTCCTACGCACGATGATGACGCCAGTATCAGGGTAACAGTTGCATCGTGTAGGGCCTACATTCAAAGGTATCTTATGACATGTTGCCTGAGTACAGTAACTTGAAGTTAGTCATCCCGGTTTTTACTACTTACAGTATATTCCGACAGAGGGAGTCTTTCAATGATGAGAAATTTCCTTGAATACGTCCTGCCGGCCAGAGAGTACTCATACCTGGTACAAAATAACACATGGTGACCAACCTACTGCCAGAACCTTTTTGACCATGTACCTGGTATCTGGTACCTTACCAGGTACCCAGCTACCTCTATGATATCAGTTACCAGGTACCCTCTGGTACAGCAGACATCTAGGTACGATATATTTTCTACCACAGGTACTTGTTGGTACGAGATAAGACGGGTGCATTTCAGGCGGGAACGTTCAATGTCTGAGTAAGGCATCTCTCGCTTCTGAGAAGGCGGACCATACACCCGTTTGTTGATGGAACAGACTTACTCAAAGTAAGTGGATACCGTCTACTAAAATCTGAGTAGGTAAGCTCAGAACCTAATGTGAAGAAACATCGTACACCGCAGCTTCGAAACCTTGCTTTTTGCTCCCTCCTGGGTCTCTTTTTGGTGTTGTCGTCCTTGTGCTTATTCGAGGAACCTGCAAGCCACCGTGTAGTGTGAGAGTCAAGCCAACTTAGTTGACCGAATAGAATTAACCATGTCTGACGCCGAAGAAGAAGTTGCCGAAACCCCTATGGAGGTTGAAGAAGAAGTTGAGATGAGTGTCCTTGACGCTTTGAAGGATGTAAGTTGAAAAAAAAAAAGATTTGCTACCTTGAATCCCATCAATATTCAATCGAACAGCATGCATGCGTTGAAATGTAGTATATCTGACTGTATTGAATTCTCTATCTTGTTTTAAATCAATAGGTCCTCAAGAAGGCTCTTGTCCATGATGGACTCAAGAAGGGACTTCACGAGTGTGCCAAGGCTCTCGATCGCCGTTCCGCTCGTCTTTGCTGTCTTGCCAAGGACTGCGAAAACGAGGAATACAAGAAGCTCATCCGCGCACTTTGTGCCGAGGGTGAAGTCCATGTTGTCATGGTTGAGTCCGGTAAGGACCTCGGTGCTTGGTGTGGACTCGCCAAGGTTGATGACGATGGTTCTATCAAGAAGGCCGTTCGTACTTCATGCGCTGTTATCACCGAGTTCGGAGAGGAGACCCGTGCCCTCTCTGTCCTCCTTGACTACCTTCAGAAGCAAGCTGATGCCGCTTCTGAGCTTTAAGTAAAGTAAATGGTGAAACTCAAATCTTTTTCTAGGTACATGTGATGATGGCTCCTGATGGCGTAGACTTGTTATTATAGATCACTCGCATAGCTAATAAACACACCACACATACTAGAGAATTGAATTTCAATTTTAGAAAATATCATTTTTTCTTTGCAGCTTACCGTTTCTTGTGCCGTCGAAGGAGGGAAAACCTGAGGAGACCTTGGTATTGATATTCGATGAAATCTCAGTAAAAAGTATGATTCGTTGTATGGGGGTATTTCTGCAGTCAATAAGATGTTTAAACAAATACCAAATACTCCTTGGAACATTTTCTGAGTGTGAAACGAGTACAACCACAATACATTCTTGAGGGGTATGATTCGACAGAGCAGACGTCTTTTGCTATGAACGACTGTTTTACTGTAGAACATGTTTCGGAGTCATGTAGAAGAAGCTTTTCATCCTGTGTTTTAAAATGCCATGATTCAAGCTACTTTTTAACGAGTAGATGACAGAAGTATGATTGCAGGTTCTATAAACCAATAATGGGCTAATAGCTTAAATTTGCGTTTGTTTGCATGGCCTTTGTAAACAAAATCATATATTTATAGTACAGTATATAGGACCTAGATACTGTCTATTGACACTATCTTCTGATTGGGATACTTTTGAGATTTGATGATATAATTATTATTCAGAAGTTCTTTTTATGACAGCAGGATTGATTTTGGAGAAGAACCTTTGTTGTCCATTTGGGGACCTTTTTAACCTTCAAATAAAATCAACAAAATGCTTCACCACCGTGCTATTAGCTATATACTATTGTTGTCATCAAACACAACAATAAATCATACATAATGTCTTTACTACTGGCCACCACAGCACTACAGCATGTGCCTCTCATTTCCTAGTACTTAATCATGTTACTAATATCATTTTCATCCAAATTTATTTCTAGGATTTCCTATACAACCATCAATTCTAGATTGCACAACCAAAGAATTTCAATTTCAAAGCCTTTGGAGAGTAAAACGCTGTATCCCTATCAGCTCCGAGGTCCAAGTATTTCATTTTCAAGCCATCAGTTTTAGGAAATCAATATAATTTTTTGTCCTGGATATCTCCTGCTCCTCCTTTTTTGTGCCACTTCTTGCCCACATTGGTATTAATCAAGTTGGGAAGGTCTCAATCATACCTTGAACATTTTGGGCATCAAATGTGTTGTAGCATGTCAAATAATTGTGTACTCAAAAACCAAGGTTCCAAGCCATGATGATCATGATGAAGTAAGAAAATGTTATAAAGAATATATGGAAACAGTTGTTACAAATGCAAAAGCTGTTACCATGGTGAGGACATCAGCCCTGTTTTTAATGATGATTCAATTTTTAATATGATTTTATTCCAAAGCTTGCATAAAGAAGAATACTATATAATAACAGTGTTTATTCTATGCAACACTTTGAATGCTATAGAGTTATCAGATGTTCCAGCCAGAGTGAACAAATCCAAGCTATTTCTAATGAATATGATATTACCCATATTTTTGAAATACAAATATCAAAGCTTATTTTTATTTTTGTTCTTATGGCTAATCACAAGAACAAGCATCTTTTGAACAGAATGTAGACAACATGATGTTGACCTTCTTTTTGGTGCAAAAGTAAAGGTGGCAAAAATTCAATTATCTCTTCCATCATTTTTTCAACCATCATTTGATTTACATTCTTGGTCTCACAAGAGCATGATAGACGGTATTTATAATTGCAATAAACATAACAAAATTAGTAGCAGTCAAGCTCAATAGCAAGACACTGCTTTTGTTAGGAGAAATCTTGACAGGATAGTACACTATTATGTCTAAAGACAGGCTGACATTGAAGCAGAAATTGACTGGAATGTCTTTGGTCTTTGGTAAAAATAAATAATGAGATACTGGTCCTTTTTGCTGCAATTATAAAAAAAAGGTTGTTATCAACAGTTCAAGCAGGAAACGTATGCACTGTGGTTCACTTCATGATATACTAAAAATTTAGGATATAGGACAACAGGTATCTTCTTTAGTGCAATAGTAAAAAGTATGAAAATAAGAACCAACTCACATTCAGGTGTATATGGTGATACTACATAGTTTTTCCACTTGTGCATGATATACTACAGCACAACAGTTTTTCTATTAATTGTATTTTCATAGTATTCTACAGAGTTGCTTTTTATTTTCTGATTTGAAACTTTAACTTTGGGATTGCACCACAGTTACTGGATGATTAGCTTAATTGATGATCTCTGAGAGTTTTTTATATTTACATATTGGATATGAAATATAAATCATCATTTGTATTTTGTTTGATATATTGTCAACATTCTGGATTCCAGCTGTACTGGCTGACCCTCGAATTGAAACAGATTTCCAAATCTTGCCAGAAGAAGGTGCCATTGGACTTTTTCATAAAAATTTGGGATTCCAAAACCCAGTAGCCAAAACCCAGTAGCAGTAATACTAAAATCCATTATCCTTTGTAGCAGTAAGTGCAACCTTGTAAACCACTTGAAATTACTATTTTTCTTGTTCTGACTTTACCTGTAAATGTCATATCATGATTAAAGTGATATAATAATACAAATCAAGCACTGTATGCAACAATGATCAGCCAACTACAACACATAATAAGCACAACAACAATCCACCAAATCTTTCATATTATGTTACCCACAACTATTGTGGTGGAACTTCTAAGAAAACTAAAACTTAATTTTTGGTTAGGGCTTAGGGTGATGATGTTGCTGCATACACTTAAGTAATAATAATGGTCTGCTGTTTTGTATGAGGATACTATCATCATATCAAACCAATATGATAACTGAAATATGATAATCACCATAGTAGATATGTTGCAAAAAAACAAATCTTTCTTATCATGATATCTCCTTTTTTCTGGTTTAAATTTATGTTGCCTTCCAAAAAAGTATGTCATTTTGATGCCATCTACTGGCACAGCTTTTGGTGCATACCATGAGAGTTGCAGCAAAATAAAGAGTGCCGTCTCTAGATCCTTATAAAAATCCAATGTATGTATTCAATTGAGGAGATAAGAAAGATAATGATGCTGGTAAAAATTGTTGGGTAAATATATGTATTATATATTTCATACAAGCCTTCCTGCTTTTACTTGGATTAAATAAACTACATTCTAAATGGAAATATGGATGTCCTTGCATGATGTTTCCTTGTTATGGATCAAAATTGATGAGGCTTATCTTTCTGATACTTAAAAAAGTGGCTATATTTATTGACTGCTGGCAATTGTGCACAATCCCATTATTCTAGTAGTGGAGGACAGAACCAATTTGTCATAACATGCACATAGCTGTCCTTACTTACATCAAAGATGTTTTTCTCTGCTACTGTCATTCTGTAGAAAAATCATTCTCCTCTTTTGTTAACATATTTTCAGACCACTTCTGAGTATTCATCCAACAACAATTTAGGATATAATATGGAGGTCTTATTCCCATTTCATATAATCAAGAATTTGACCTTTTTATATACTTATGAATTTTAGCCTCTCCTATTGTGAATGAAGTTTAAGACTTTTCAATGATTCTTTGCACCAGATATGGCATAAACATATTTATTTGGTGTGGTTGATTTGGTTTACATTGAAATATTTCTGAGGGTACATTTTTGATCTTTTTGTTTTCTAATATAATTTTTGGACCTCCTGTTTTGTTCTCATACTATTAAAGTACTTGCCATTATATCCTATTTTGTGGCACTCCTCCTCTTGTCTTCTCCAAACAGCTGATGGTGTGTTGTTCACTAGTTGAACACTTCAAGAGGCAGAGGTCCTAAATGCACATCAATGCTCCCAAGAACAACAAATTTGGAATTCTGTACTATAAAGGTCTGTTCTGGTACTGTCTAATTGCTGTGACCATTAAAAAATCATCTTTTATCTTGTTTTCTTTTTTTTCCTACTACTGCTTTTGTTTCCAGCATTGCTCACTCCTCTCTCTGCTCTGATTTTCTTCTTTTTATTTAATATTTTCAAAACTTTATGTGTGATAATGTCAGCATATAAGTGCTTATTTCAAGTCATCTTTTCAAGCTTGACCTTAAGCAACACAGGTTGCTTAATACCAGGTGTGGACTGTATTGTTGCCTATTAAGTATACATCCACAATGCTGCTGGCATACAAAATAGTGAACAGAGATTTGCTTTTATATTACAACAAAACAAATAGCACTGGCAAAGCAAGTGCATCAAAAATCCACTTCTTGTCTCTTTGTGCTGGTTCTCATTGATATAAGAGAAGTGGATAGACATATCAGCTGGGCAAATATGTATATAAAAAAAGCTAAAGCTTTATGTTGCTATACTTCTCTTAACTACCACCAGAAGATGAAGATTATGCTTCACCTTGCAAAGTACTGGAAGATATAAAGAAGTATCAGTAATCAGTAGAGTAAATTTAGAAGAATCATTCATTTACTATTCTTCTGATTCCTCTTCTCCTTGTAAGGGCATTAAAGTGGTAGTGTATTCTTTTCATCATTCCCTACAGCAGATATAGGATTGTTGACCTTTTTTTCCAACTTCCAGTTCTTTGAGAGAATGGTTACTCTACAGTACATTTGTAGTCAAAAAAGCTGGCTAGTATAATGAGCTGCTTGTAATAGTCAAGCTAGTATTAAGCCATTAGGCCATAATTTTAAGTGTATTTTGGATCACATCAACAGAGGCAAAAGTTTTAGGATTACTTGGTTTATATCTGTGCTTCTAGTAGAGGTACTAGTAGAGGATGCAATAAGTAAAGTTGTCTATTGAAAGTTTCTCAGGAAGAACAACACCACCACCAAGTCTTGGTAGTGACCTTTGTTGATTATTGGTATGCTCCTACAAATTATGATGAAGCTGATCATGATGGAATTAACCACTGTTTTCCTTGAAAATACCATGATAATACCATAACACTATATGGTATCATACTCACTGTCCCTAGTTCATAAGAAGAAAAACATTTAGAGGGTGGCTTCAACATTGAGATTTACAGTGTTATGGGGGGGGGGGAGCAATTTGTTTTGTCAGGGGCAGATGTCTTAAGTAAAGCAAAAGATGACACCATTTTACACATAGAGAACCAGACATGCACTACAATATACAAAGAACTTTCATTGTTTTGACACCCACTCCTGTCTAGTATCCAAGAACAACTCCAACCTCAGTTTGTAAAGAAAGATTTCTTCATATAGTATGCTGCTACAGGTAAATACTAGAATAGTGAAAATTTGAGGTTCTTCTTGTCACCCTGGTGGTTTGATAAAATCTCACTTTTTTGGGTTTTCTTAATTTTGGTCAAAATTGACCATGTAGGCATTTCAGTACTGAATTCTTTATACTTTCTTTAGTGTGGTCTTATGTATAAGCATTGTTTACTGGTCTCCACCACAACAAAACCAAATATGCCAACAAATTTACAGAGCAATCAACAAGTATAGTGTTAAAGAAGTATCATATATGGCAACAATTAATTATTTGCTACACAAAGAAGACAGGAGGATATACAAGGTACTACTACTACCATTTTATTCTATAGACCAACCCATCTTCCTCTACTAGTATACATGTATGCCAAACATATTATACCATACACCATAGATAGTACTAGTAATGCACATTGTGATCACCACCATAACATAGTTTTCTCTGGTTTCTATGATCTTGAGAATCTATTTCTTTCACTAAACATCTGATTCTTTGGGACTACTGTCCTCATTTTGTCTCCCTGTTGCACTTCTCAGTTTTTAGTTCATGGTGTATCTCAAGAAGTCATCATCTTCAAGTAGCTTTCTCTATTGTCCTCTATTATATCAATTCTTGCCTCCTCTTCTTGTCCTTCTTCCTAACACCCCACAAAATTCTTGTTTTGTGTGTACATGAGGTTTCAAGACTCTATTACACATCTGCTCACCTTGGTACAATCATTCATTGGTGTATACTAGTACATATTAATTTGTTACTATCAAATATTTATTTGTAACCGAACATACATTTTCACCCATATACATGTTGTTTGCTCCTCCTGTACTGTCAATTACCCTATCTAAAGTACACTGCTGCTAAAGGTTGATTGTGGTATCATTGACAGAGAGACTCAAACTTACCAGTTCTTAAGTTTTTAAAATTCAATTATACTGTATATGATACTATTGTGAATGAAACAAAGTACAAAATTTTAACTAATAGCACCAACTAACTAAGTAGTGGTATCTAATATCAGACAGCACCAAATTCTGATAATTTTATTTATATTGGTGTCTTTTTGTTGTGTATTGTACTGTTTGTGTGAATATTATTTTATAGTAGTTTCATATTATCTGTGTATTTCTTGCTTATCCATACATTTTCCTTGGTTTGACATCAGCATTATAAGTAAAAGCTAGTACTGTAGGCCCTTCATATTTCATGATGGTGCTCTAAAGATGCCAATCAGCCAGTAAATGGCTGACAGTGATGCTATGTATTATGATAGGATCAGTCAACTAGTGGTAAGACTGGTTGTGACAATCTATGCCATCATCCTGATATCACCATGAAAAATAATAAATATAACACACATACAGTGTTATGATGATATCATCATCAGTTGCAATGTAAATGCTGACACTATTGGATGAGGATATGTCAATACTTTTTCAGTTGTAATATCAAACAGAAAATGAGGCACAACAGATTTCCAATATGATGCTGCTCTGGAACTTGGACAAGTTTGATCGCCAGAAAACTAAATAAGAACAACAAGGATTTCTATTAGTCCTAAGTGGATTACCTGTACAAAAGCTGCTCAATCATCTATGTACTAGGCATTGTTGCATTATTGCTAGTAGTAAGCACTCAACCCTATACCCAATCCTGTACTACTACTTGAGGTCTTCCATATACTTAGATATTAGCTACCATCAAGTAGTACACAGCAGTAGCTTTCCTGGGAACTGCCATCCCAACTCCCAACCTGTTATCTGCTTCACAACTCTTCTTCCACTCCATGTTTTGTTATTAGCAGTTTTTGTTTGTTTGATAAATTGAACTCGTGAACATGTTTCTTCCACCTATAGTTGTACTGGGGTGTCCCATCTAGACTTTGAACCACTTCCATACCCTTGAACACAATAATGCTACAATACATGAATTATCATTCAATAAAAGATCTTCAAAGTTTAACCAAATGGTACAAAATTGTAAATTTAATAACAATTTGGAGTAAATGAATTTTCACTACATTGTTATTTTTTCTCTATTTCATAATACACTTGTAAAGCAACCACTTGTAAAGCAACCAAACTTTACTCCAAGACAACTTTTGGCTACTAAATGTTGTCACTGCTAATTCTGCCCCCTAACTCTTATTTTTGTTAGCTGGACCAGTAAGCCTTGAACACCTGCCTTCACCATTGTTTTCATGATACTAAAATGATATTGCATTTTTTTTGTTAGCTGGACCAGTAAGCCTTGAACACCTGCCTTCGCTATTGTTTTCATGATACCAAAATGTTATTGCATTTTTTTGTTTTCTTGAAGCTATACCAATCTCAACCAACCAACCAAACTCAACCAACCAACCAAACTCAACCAACCAACCAACCAACCAAGCTCAACCAACCAACCAAACTCAACCAACCAACCAAACTCAACCAACCAACCAAATTCAACCAACCAACCAACCAACCAACCAACCAACCAACCAACCAACCAACCAACCAACCAACCAACCAACCAACCAACCACCTCAACATGTAATGTCTGAAAGTGATTGTACCAAAGGTCCAATAATGAAATGGAGCCTTCCAAGAAAGGTGTTGGGGTGAAGTAAAATAGAAAAATGAAAAAAAATCTAGGAAAGAAAGCGTGGAGATCAGATGAGGGATTTGGGAACACATGACGGGGAGTGACGTCAACCAAGGAAGGAAAAAAAACAGTAATAAAATTATAATAAAATGATTGGGATTGAAGTCTTCTCTCTCTCTAGTAGAGAGTCTCTCCAGTAGAGGTCTAGTAGTGTCTACGCGCCAATTGGCGCGTTTTGGCGCGTAGACACTCTAGAGAGAGAGTCTACTAGAGTAGAGAGAGTATGACGCCTCGGCTTCGCATCTGAGAAGCAACCCGAACCCCGCGGATCGACCCGTAATAAAAAGACCCAGCAAGCATAGGAATCTCGAGCTCTGGGCGAACGAACGCACATCAATCGTCAATCAAATACAGAACTCAAAAGCAATACAATAACGTTAGCTACTATCTCCGATACAACTGGACAGAGCAAGCGGCATATAAAAAAAAGAATTACTACTGTCATTAGACCTAAATTGATAATACGTAAATCATGTCAGGACTTGACAGGAATGAAGGATCACTTGGTGATGATGGTGGTGATGATATAAAAGGAGAAAATAGCTCATCAGTTTCATCCCTACGAACACCAAATCCAAATGATGATGGCAAAATCAAAATTTTTGTTAGTTATTCTCACAAAGACAAACAACACTTGCTACGACTTCAAAAACAGCTTTATAATCTAACCCATACGCTGGAACTGATTGAATGTTGGGATGATCGTGAGATTGTACCAAGCACGTTATGGGATGATGAAATTCAAGCAAAGATGGATTCGGCAGATTTATTTTTATTTTTGATTAGTCAAGATTTTATATCATCTGATTATGTCATGACGGAAGAAGTTCCCTATGCCATAAAACGTTTCAAAAATAAGAGAGCTCATATCATCCCCATTTTGATACGGAGTGTCTCTTGGGAACTACTGCCTGATTTGAATCAATTTCAAGCCTTGCCCGCTAGCGCTTGTCCTGTGACCGATAAAATATGGGAAAACGAAGACAAGGCATGGAAGGATGTTGAAATTGGATTAACGAAGTACATAATCAACAGACACAAGAGTATTAACAATCACAGCATTGAATGTTTAGCAAGTTGTATGGAATCTATATCCAATTTGGCATATGGACCTCCTTCATCAGGATCATCAGTATCAGCATCGCAATTTGGAGAAAATTCATCTATTTCACCCCTAACAACCGATGCTAATACTTCGACCAGTACAAAAGATTGTATCAATGTTGAATCGATTGGAAGTTTTTATAAGAATTATCATTTAAAGGAGGGTGATCTGATATCAATTACATGCACCATGTCTAGTTATGGACCTTTGGTTATTGGATCACCATTTAAAAAACGAAAGGCACATTTAAGATTTCGGAAGGGATTATCAGGAGATGATCTATCAGATGATAGTGATTCTGATTCTGATTCGGATGATGTCCCGAGCGATGAAGAAGAATCAGATGATGACAATGGCGAGGCAGAAGATAAAGAGACCTCTGACAAGGACGAAGGAGATGACGACGAAGGAGATGAGGAAAGAGAAGCAAAAACCGATTGCATGTTGGCATTTACAGCCGGACAAATGGTTTGGAGAATGGCAGATAATTTGTTAGATTGGAACTTTTTGGGTTTATACCAATCTATTGTACGAAATTCTATTCCACTATTTGTAAACACAGATTATTATAAGGAAGTTGTGGATGCAATGTTTACTGCAAACAATACAAGTACAGTTGAAGCAACGATAGTAGGGAGGATAATTACTTTACCGAGTGATTTTACAGCCCTTTTTCAAGTCGATCAGGAAACAAAGGCATCAACATTAATGAACACGACCGATGTCAAACCAAAAATTCGTGGAAAACATAACAAAGATCAACCCCCATTTGGTATTGCTGTTTTAGGCAAAGACGATGGAACGAGCATAAGCTATCATGGTAAATCATATTATTTAGATGGTGATATTTGGGTTGCTATTGAAGATGGTAAAACCAAGAAAACATCGATCATTAGTCGATTTTGCAACATAGCTGATGAAGACGATATAAATGAATTGGTTGGTGATTTGAAAAAAGAACTAAAGAAGTTGAATAGTTATAAGGTTGTATTTCAATTCGATCAAGAGAAAAAGCGGTTTTCTGATAAGAAGAAGACGCAGACTTCCAGAAAGAAGAAGTCAAAGGGCAAGAAGTGACGATAAATCGCATGAAATTAATCAATGCTTCTGCGAGCCAGGGTTACTTGGAAGTTTGTAAAGGAAAGCGTGTGTGTTTGTGTGTGTGTATAGTCATTTGGATAATTCATGTTACACTAATATATATCCTTGTGTAAAATACTATTTTTTAAAATCGATGTACTTCAATTTGATCGAATACTTCAGAACTCATACGAATCTATGTTTGCTTTCTGTAAAAAATCTTCTGAAGTCGACATACTTTTGATAGATACTGAAGGTAGTGATGTGCACCAACAGCAGTGGTAGAAGAGTGCCTGTAGAATCACAATTTTCTCAAAGCAACTCTGCGTTCGTCTGTGTTTGTATGATTAATTCTTCCCCTCTTGTTACTTTTTGACTTGTTGTAACTATGTAAATAGAATTCGTCCCTTGTTGACGATGGTGGCATATACAATTATGAGAACTACCGATAGGAGATGATCGCCGAAACATGGAAAGTGCAGGGAATAGTTCTATTCGCCCAACACAATTCTGATGGATGGTGTTGCTTTTGCTCTCTTCTCCTGGATTGATATTCAAGGCGTTGCTGTTCTCGGTGTGGAAAATAGTTGAATGCATCCGCACGATATCACCAACACGTTTAGACGTCAAAAGCACGCGACGGTCATTAGTAACATATTCGTGGTGGGATGGTAATAACAATGGTACAATATCACCATCCGTTGCCAAAAGTTGTGGCAATGACGGTGATGCCCGTTTTGCCCCCCTATCAAGTTCTATTCCACCATCCAGCTTATCGATAATGTTACTAACTAATCCATCACGGTCTAAACGATCCATAATGGTTGCTCCAAGAGTTTTATGGCTTTGACTCATGTCTGCACCACTGCCTTTGTTGTCGTTCTTTTGATTACGATCACCACCGTTATCGGTTTGAGCGTTATTGTTCTCGTTTGTTTTACACCATATTAATGATCGTTCAATCAGAATAACTTCATTTTCTGCAATGTCACATAGAGCTTTCACACTTGGTTGTTTCATTTCCATGGTCTCCTTTCCCTCTGCGCAGGATTCAATTGAGGTTGTATGTACCTTTGGAGAAGACCAATTTGGTAACAAACTAGGAGGGAAGTCAATGACATTCCTTGGTTCTTGTATCGGAGGTTGCTGTATGCTTTCACGCTGCAATAGGGTTTCTAGCCGCTTTGAAGCCTGTAACAATGCACCATTGAATCTGCATGGGAATTCTCGTAAAATATGAATAGCCGACAATGGTTCACCCAATAACAACAGAGATTTTACAAGATGATGCAGAAGAGTCCTTGTTGCCGCTGTAATAGTACCACCATCACCATTTGTAATACAATCTGTCATTCGTAAGGCTGCCATCGATGCTGCAAAGGCATCATGAATAGATCCCATCATTAGACTACATAGAGACCAATTACACAGGATAGCTTGTGTTGCATGTGTTGCGTTACTGGCTATACCTAACGCTTGCGAATAAAAGTTTTTTGCACCATGATAATCATTGCGACGAAATGCAATATTTCCACGAACATTAAGTCTCTCGATAGTGTCTATTCCGAATTGCGTTTGTTGCTCTTGTGATGACTTTGGTGCTTCTTCTTCTGTTGTAGCTGCAGTCTTCTCACTAGCAGCAGACTTCCCAGCACTGCCACCTCTCTTTGCACCATCACCAGGATTCCAATCACGGATAAGTATATCGGTCAGCACTTTATGTAAGGGACTTGTTGTACTTGTGGTGGTAGCATTTGCTTGCGGTTGTTGCATCATTGACATAGTTTCAATCATGGTTAATGAAGCACGGTAGCTTGATAGTGTCCGAATACAATTTGGTCGTAATACAAGAGATGCTGCTGCATCAGCTAATGCATTCGACCAATCTTCTAAATTGATATATGTTTGTGCACGATTGGACAATAAAGTTGCCGTCATATCATCTTTCCGTAATCCATTTATATAGGTTTCAGATGCTGCATGATACAATTGCTTACAAAACAAAAAGTTACCATCCGTTTTACATTTTACTAAAGCATAATAATTCGTTGTTGCTGCTGCTATTGCAGAAGCTGACGTAGTCTCATCATCATTATTTTCCTTGTTACTGTTATTGTTAGCTTCAGTAGCACCAGTAGTCTCGGGGGAAGGAAGTGATGCAATACCATAATAGGCTGGATCGATTTCTATGCATAGTTCGCGTGGATTATCAATTCGTATACCACGACTGCCATCACGAAAAATTTTAAGAAAAGGTTCTGATATTTTCACATGTGACCCCTTGGGTATTTTTTGTTGTGCCAATAGTTCAGCTTCATTTCCGTTAATGCCATTCGGTAAAAAGTTATACAATGCCAACAGTACAATGTCACCGGAAGCATCTTGCAACAATGTTGTACATCCAACCATGGGTGTAAATGGTTCAGTCACCAATGTCCCTTCCAGTACACACCCTTCACAGGTATCAAATAACTGTAAATCTTGTATTTGTATAGGTTTCAATGATTCCCAATGATTGTCATCATTATTGTTTCCACATTTTTCTTTATCCAATTTAATTTCTTTTTCGCTTTGCATCTTTTCTTCTTCTTCCTGCTGATGCACTTTGATCTTTGTTTTCAATGGTTCATCATCATTCATATCATCATCATTGACCGAGCTTGCTTTTTTAGATGTTTGATGACCAACATCGTTGCCATCGTTCTTTTCTTCTTGTTGTTGTTTCCTCCATTGCTTTGTCCTTTCCTTATGATGTTTTATCTTTTTTTCGAATTCTTCAATTTGATGTTGAGGACTCTTCATATTTTCTTCATTACTACTACTACTACGACGACCCCAATGAGATAGCCATGTTCGGATTTCATCTAAAAAGGAATCGTACAAACTATTAATATTCATAGGATAGGCAATCAAGGCTTGTACTAACGGACACTGCATGTTACATGGTGCTTCATTTTGTTTGAGTTGTTCCCATTCCTCACGTGAATAAAGTGATATAGAATCTTGTAACTTTTGCACCAATGTGTCACGTGTCATATCAGCCAAGGTTTCCAACAATCGATGTTTCACGTTGGGTGATGAAGATGATAGCGAATCAAATTCTTGAATCATGGAATCATTCCCATAACAGCGTAACGCAGCTTCAAACTCATCATGCGCGTCAAAATTGCTTGACAACATTGATTCTGTTTTACTTGCAAAAGATGGTTTCAGAGGAAGTTGGGAAGAAGTTGCTGCTGGAGTCGACGATAAAGGCTTAGTTTATAGTTTGAATCGAAGGAGAAAAAAAAAAAACGAATCCGCCAAACTGACGACACTCCTCCATGCATTCAGTGGCAAATATAGACGAAACAAACTACAGCAATGAGAAATCTGTTTGTATTCTTTATGGAAGTGTTTTTAGTTTGGTGTATTTGTGACTCTATCTCTCTTCTCGGTGTAGATGATATATTAGACAATCCAAGGAACGACGAGCACCATTTGGAGGGACTGCGTGGCCGGTGTCAGTGGGTTGGATGGAGTTCTTTAAGGTAGTCGTGGCCGCTCTTTTTCACTCCCGTTCGTACGCGTATTTTTTTTCCAAAAACCCTTGTTATTTTCAAGCGCATCGATTTCTTTGAAAAAAATATTTTCGACCTCTGAACGATGGGAACGATCCACCGGAAGTCATTGGAATGACATAAAGCAGGGTATGAATTGTTTCTTCACCAAGTTGGCTCATATTATAATCTAAAATAAAACAGTAGGCGAGGCCTTTAGTTCTTTAGAAATTAATTATTTTAACAGTCGAGGTGCTATTTTTTTCGATCGATTTTTTTCTTTTGCGTATTTTCAAGAATGGTGCTTCTGGCCTACTGTTTTATTGCATATTACGGTAGATATTTATTTGTAATATCATGTTATTCGGTGGGGATGGTTATAAGTCATCATCTGATACATCTATTTTTCATGGTCTCGGAACGGAGTGAGTTCTGGTCCTTGACGCGGGTAACGAAATCAACGTGTCAGTGCCAAAAGAAGCACTCAAGAGTATAGCTGGACAAGGGAAAAATTATTCTTGCTGCAATTAGGAAATATCTGGTACCCTTTTAAAAAAGAGTTTTCAAAAGTAATGCAGAATCGTACTCTTTGCTGTATAGTAAATACGTAGAAGCTCTCTAGAAGAAAAAAGGCCGACAGGAGCGGCCACGACTACCTTTTAAGGTAGTAGTACACGCACTGGCCGGCCTTTTTTCTTCTACAGGGCTTCTACGTATTTAGTAT
>WKLE02006038.1:0-21481 GCA_014885115.2 Asterionellopsis glacialis | reverse complement strand
GGTGGAATCTCATTTCACCCGAAAGGTACTCTAGGACCAAGAACCTGGAAAAGATGCCAAGATACTGATAGAATGTATCAAATCCTGGTACCAGGTACCCGGTACCAGGTACAGTAATATACCTTGTATCTGGTATTGTCTCTTTGTTACTACATTTTCTACTGCAAATAATGTGCAATAGCATGCCTGCAATCGCTTCAAGATGACTTTTACATAAATAATAAAAGTCCTCAAAATAGACATTATGGAGTTTTACTCACGAATGATTGAGCATGACAGTTGTGTTTTTTTAATGTATGTATTAAATTTTGCTTGTATCTAAACCACCTGTTCCAAGGCCTTCCGGTCATCTGAAACCAATCTACTCAAGTAGACCTATCTAAACCACCTGACCCAAGGCCTTCCGGTCATCTCAAACCAATCTACTCTAGTAGACCTAGTCTCTCTAGAGAGTGGTATACCTGGTACTAACTAGCTAGCAACTAAAAAGGTCAACAGCACCCCTCCTGAAGCTGTCCCTGCCTGAAGAAGACAACAAAACAGAATAGTGAGTGGAACTGTGAAAGAGAAGAGCTACGAAACAAAGATATAAAATAACAATTACGCCAACCATGGGAGTTTCACCACGTTTGAAAAAGATGCTGCGTGTAGTTCTTGCATCGACAGCTTTGGTTGCATTATCAAATGGCTTATTCTCCTCCTCGGTTGCTCAGGTTGGAGAAAACGATGAATCCTCTTCTTCTGTTCGTGGACATGCCCGTCAACTTGATACCGAGTCATCAGCGAGTGCTGATAGACCAACATTATATACCTTTGTCGATACATCTTCGGGTAAACGCAGTACACGTAGCAGTAGTACTGTTACTGGCAGTAGCTCTAAACTTGTTGAAAAGGCATCTAATGAATTATTAGAAGAATGGAAAAAGGCATGGTCAGATGCTGGTTGGAATCCAGCTATCATTACACCAGAAGATGCAGAAAAACATGATTTATTCAATGAATTTGCAAGCTTGATTAGCAGTATTGCTACTACGAGTACTAATAAAATGTGTGGTACACAGCAGAACTCATTTTGTTTTCTACGGTATTTGGCAATGGCAACTGTTGGTGGTGGGTATATGTCTGATTATAATGTTTTTCCATTGCCCAACGCCAGATGTAAATCATCTGGTAATCCTAAAGATAATACGTTTATAACATATGGGTTAAAGCCTGCTGACAGTGGTGATATTCCATTTTTAGCTTATGGTGGTACCAATGAATGGACACGTATGGCTAAAAATCTGATTGATGTTCTCAAGAAAGAAGTCAATAACAATACTGGCGTGACTGATGGTAGCAGTGATGAGAATACCATCATTTCAATGGATAGTCGTAAAGGGTTAACAGATACTGCTGCTTTATTGGCATTGAATGCAACCAAACCAGGGATATTCCAGTCTCAAAATGATGATGTATTGGATAGAGCAGGGTTATTGAAATTAAACGAAGATGAGGAGTTGAGCTCAAAAAATTGCTTTAGAGCAAACGAGAAATGGGCTGTCTACTTTTCTTATTCAGACGTTACAGCAGCTGGTCATCGATCCGACGTTCAATCAAGTTTAGCATTCAAATTACTCAAGAATTGGAATACAGAATGCTTTGCATCATCGTCAGAGGAAGAAGACAACCAAAAGGATACTCCTGAAACGGTGGGAGAGCCAATTGCAGCGTGAGGATAGTTGCGTCACGAAGAAGAAAAGCCTCTACATTGAAACCATAGCCATGCATGCAAACATACAAACATACATACATACATAAATAATCAAAAATCGTCATCATTCGTCATTCAAACATATCTAAAAACGTTTTTACGGACTGACTGACTTATCTATTCAGAGTAACCTGTACAATATATCATTTCATTAATGTATAGTGAAATTTTCACGTTTACTTTGACTGTTTGTTGCAACAGATAACAGGTGCACCTGTACACCATATCGGTGTAAAAGTAAAGTATTATGGACATCATGATTTGTAGTAGTGCGGTATGCATAATCATATCTCGATGAGGTACCGGTACTGTAGTGTGACTAGAAGCCCACTCGTCCTTGATTTTACATGGATGTATGATGGGGAAATACTAACTAGACTACCATGGTTCTATCAAAAGTCATAACATACGCATGCTTCATCAATAATTGATAACAGAGATGTATTTACTCGTACCGTAGAAACCTTTCTCACTTCCGTCTGATAGCGCTCCCTAGTGAAAAAAGTATTAATAATTGAACATTCTTCTCTAAAAGAGACTGTATGTACAAACAAGGAGGTAGAGGTTTTCTGCCGGTTACATTCGACGATTGCTAGGGAGTGGTCTAATAATATTATTGTGCATAAATTTTTAAAAATGATGTGTCTGTCTCGGGCAGGAAAAAGAAATCTCAAATTTGAAAAAGATTGTCAGGCAGTCTTACATGACGTCAATAAATAAGGAAAAACGAATTCTACACGTCATAACATTGTTTTTCCTTATATAGCACGTTGATTCATCAGAGGATGCCCGAGAGTCAGATCAAAAGGTCCTGTAGTTTTTCTACGCATGTCCAGTATCAAAGATTCTCATTCAGACAGGTATGAGATTCCACTCGAAAGCAGAAGAACTTCTTGCGTCAGCAAAAAGCACGATCACCAATAGTCCTTAAGAGTGTCAGAACTTGTGGGACTGCTTTCTGTATGACGCTCTACTCTAGAGTGTTCTCTCTAGAACCAACCTAGCAAAACCATTGGCCATCGGAGAGCTACCCTTGAACGCTTTGTTGATCCCTCCTCTCATTCGTTTCAACCATTACCATTAATTACAGTATTGTATACAGTCAGATTCATCTTTGGACAACATAGAGATGATTGTATTGAGAATGAATTTCTTTCTCGTTATTTTTCTATCAGTTGAGAGTAGATATTCGTTTGCTCTCAATCTAGGAAAACCATGGCAACCTAGAAGCAATTTGCAACCAAGCACGTCCAGGCAAGAAACAAAAATCGCGGTGGTGCCAAAGTTGGACTACAAGACTGCTACGGATGCTGATGACTCATCTAACAGTAGTCTCAACTCTATGCTATCTACTGCTTCTACTAGAAACCTTTCTCCCATGACAAGTCCAGCCTTACCTTCCAATAATTCATTGGTTAGCAACAAGCGTGCAAATTCTGCAATATTCGCATCTGCAATCCTAGGAGCGGTGATTTGTATTTCGGCTCTAACAAATTATCAACCCAGCCATTCTAGCTTCAATCATGCTTCTCAAGCAAACCAGGTTGTTATTTCTCCCAATACAGCGAAAATCATGGCACGTCTTGAAAATAACCTATTGAAAGAAGAGCCGACGAAGCAAGAATTACTCCAACGACGAATTGAAGAACGAGCAACGTTTGTCGAAAAACTGGATGCTCAACCAGCTTGGGTTGCGTACTGTGCTGCCATGTTTGCTTCTTTTGGCAGTACTCTTGTTGTGCACCCAATCGACACGATTAAAGTTGAAATTCAACGAAAACGAAAAAAGGGTCACGATTTTGACTACAGTATGATGGACCTCGAGGAAGTTGTTGCAAACCAAGCAGATGGTGAAGAACTCGTGCAAAGTAGTCTCCACTTTGATACTGCAAGTGATGTAAATAATCATTCCCTACAAGATGAAACAACAGGGATATCTTTTACCCCCGATGGTATCGCAAAGCTGTACACGGGTATATCTGCAAATTTACTCAAGGAAGGACCACCATCCGCACTTTATCTTGGTCTCTTTGAAACTATCAAGCAGTATCTTCTAGTCCCCCCAGATGGATCCCAACCAATTTTTTCTCCCCTGGTTGTGTATCTCATTGCCGGAGCATTGGGTGAGGTAGCAGGCAGTATTGTCCGTGCCCCGTCTGAAGCTGCCAAAACGCGCATGCAATCTGGACTGGCAGATAACCCGACAGAGGCCTTTCAACAAGTAATATTGAAACCGAAATCCACATTTAATACCTGGATTTTCAGTGTGTTTCGAGATGTACCTTTTGGTGCAATGGAGATTGCTCTTTTTGAAGGATTCCGAACGGCTCTTTTATCGTCTGGCTGGGATATGATAGATGTCAACAGTATTTTTGGTGAAGCAATCCTTGGAGGTTTAGCCGGTGGCATTAGTGCTTACGTTACAACTCCTGGAGATGTTGTGGTAACTCGTCTCATCACACAGCAATCGAAAGGAAAGAATGGAGACGACCAAGAAAGTGTGTCGTCGCCATTGGAAATTATAAAAGAGATTTATGCAGAAGGTGGGGTGCCAATGTTTTTTAAAGGGTCTATTACAAGAATACTATATTGGACTCCAGCAATTGCTATTTTTCTCTCACTGTACTGCCAATTCAGAGCTCTTGGTCTACAATATGTACATTAAAACCTAGATGTAATAAATATAGCAAACCAATGTACGGTACTACTTCGTAAAACTACAGTAATGAATTTTCTTCAGAAATCAGTTTCAGTTTTTCAGGGTGTACCTGGTACCAGGTACATGTGCACTTTTGCAGTAGACTAGGTCTACTTTCTATCTGTTTAAAAGGAATATTTCTGTCCTGTAAATTAATTGCCTTACCAGGTTCCTGGTACCAGGTATACCATAAAATACAGATATTATATATGGTACGGTTAAGGTACCAGGTACGAGTACAATAGGAACTACCAGGTGCAGACAGTGCAAGTATCTGGTATAATACTTGCGCTCAAGGTACAGATACCATTCCTGGTACTGTACCAGGTACCATACCTAGTTCAACCTTTTCCCAGGTATCATCTAATGAACGGCTACTCTACCCGGTACGTACCTTGGGCCATTTCGAAAATACCGTACAGTCAGTAATATATAAGTAGCATACAGGTAATAGTTTCCCGTATTTCTGCGTTCATGTACAGTACAAGTGATGGTATACCTGGTATACCAGGTACCAGGTAATATGAGGTAATGTCTATTAATACCTGTACCAGGTACCAGTATCAATTATTCTTTTTTCATTTTATTTTGTATGAATCTGCTTTTCTATGAGTCATTTTTTTTGCATTAATTTTTATATTATTTATTTCATACTGGACGTTTGTAGGTAAGATCAATTAATAGCAGAAAGTCCGTACGGTAGCAGAATTTCAATAGGCGTTTTCAGTTCCCTGGTATTTTCGCGAACAAACATACGTTCGATGGCAGATGCAGTGCGGGTACTACTACCTTAAGTGAAAAAATATCTTATTTTTTTTATATCTTCATCAACGCCCTCGACGGTATCTGTAGACTCTCTAGAGAGTCCTAGAGATAAAAGATATAAAGTAGAGTCTACCAGTAAGATGAACGAGATCGCTACCTTAGACAAAGCCATTTCGAGAAGCAGTTTCCAGGATAAATTACTTCTTGATCCCGTCAATGTGAAGAAGGAACTTGGTGATGGACCTGGCCGATTCTTTCCCGTTGGAGAACGATCCTTGAAGGAGCAGATTAATAGTCTTACTGACAAGGAGAAGGAATGTTTTGACAAGCTCAAGGCACACAGTGTGAAAAAGTCATATGAATTTAGTGATGAACTTATTCTTCGTTTTGCTCGTTGCAGTCCAGGAACAGAAAAGTTCAAGTACGAAGAATCCAAGAAGGTCATGAAAAAATTCGATTCTCGATACCTAACTCTTCGAGCTTCAAATCCAACCATGGAGAAGCAGTTATTGACCAAAACTCTTTTTCCTGTACCAGGATTAAAGTGTAGCGAAGATTATGATGTTTTTTACATGCGACCAAGCCGATACTTTCCCAAGGAAACTACGACAGAGGAAGTCATTGACAACCTTGCGTACTGCATGAATACCATGGTAGAAAAGGAAAAGTCGTGCAAGGAGGGTATTGCCTTCATGGCCAACATGGATGGTTGGAAAATGGTTAACTTCAGCGTTTCCTATTGTCATCAATTTATGATGATGTTACAAGGACGTGTTCCTGTTCGTGTTCGTCTTTTCCTTATTGTTAATCCACCATCGTGGTTTTGTAAAATTTGGAACATTATGAAACCCATGCTTGCGGCTGACTTTCGTAAAAAGGTCCACATGATTCCACATACTGAATTATCTGAGCATCTCATGAAGGACTATATGAAGTATCTTCCTGATGACATTGAAGGAGGAAAAGTTCCTACCGAAGACATTTGCAAGGACTTCGTAGCCTACCGCAAATTTGTGGAAAAGTAAAAATTCCCTTACATAGGCACCAGTGATGCCTTGCTGTCTGTACCACTCGACTCAAAACAGAAGTATAAAAGATTACAGATAATGAACTATGTAACGATCCCAAGTTAGTTGTGTCTGCACCTTTCCTGTGTGCTCGTTTTTAAATTGAACGATCTATTTAAGTTTATTGAAAATTTCTATCCTTGTGAATACCACTTTAGAATATTTTAAAAAAGACTTATTGTATGCTGGAGGCAATGGAGCGATCCAGTCAATTTCACATATCATGATGTTGAAAATTAAATTATTTTATTGTTGCTACTGGTACCGTTAAATTTCGATACGAACAACAATAGAAAAGTTGTATCCAAAAGTAGAACAGTTTTTTAGAACTCCGACCCAACATCACCCTCATTAGAAACAAAAATTCGATCGTCTCTGTGTATTCCCATTTGGATTAGATCAAATGTCTTCCTAGCAACTCCTTGTCCCCCGTAGAGCACAAGGGTCGACAGGAGTGTATAATTTTGCATTGTTCTGTTATTACACAAGGCTTTATAAAAGCCGAGCTTTTTCTTTCAAAAGAGTTGTATTGTATTGACCTGCTTTTACCCTTCGGCATCTTAGTGATGATCGTCAGCATGTCGTCAATAACAGTGAAGATTATTCTGACCCGTCTTGAGAAAAATAGGAGAACTTTTTCTTTCAGACTTTTTCTCGCAAGTCAGTAGTAATTTACTTCCCTTTTTGTGTGGCTACGAGTTTGTGCACTATAACATAGGTAGCTTGGTTGAACTCCAGCAACCCAAAGTAAGGAAGCATAAAGGGGGCAATTTTTTTCCTTGAAAGTTACAAGGAAAGTAAGCCTTAAATAAGCTTTCTTCCTCGGTCTTTGGCGATCCCTCCTTTAATGTGAGCAGTAAGGGCTCACTACTCACTTAGCCTCCATCTTTGTTGCTTCTCTATTTGTTGGTGGTGCTGATGATTCCTTTTCTCC
This sequence comes from Asterionellopsis glacialis, assembly GCA_014885115.2. Lineage (NCBI taxonomy): Eukaryota > Bacillariophyta > Plagiogrammaphyceae > Rhaphoneidales > Asterionellopsidaceae > Asterionellopsis > Asterionellopsis glacialis. The sequence continues at coordinate 14,264 of WKLE02006038.1, read as the reverse complement.
ATTGTTTTGAGGAGGATTCCCATCCTCTTCCGTTGTTGTTGTGCCATTTTCGTTTGTTCCTTTCAAATGTTGCTGTTGTAACCTTTTAAGTTTCATTTGAACATCAGAGTCTCCTTCACTGCCACTTCCAGTGCCACCACTGGAGATGCTCCCTCCATCAGGAGACCATTTCGCCAATAGCTCTTCCATCAGACTTATTGTCTTGCTTTCTCTACAGGCTTTGGTAAGTTTGTGTACTTTAACACCCTCCTTACTACAAAGTTCATCACAGAAAGGTACTCGATGTCCATATCCTGGAGCAGTAACGACGCCCAATAGTCTGACACCCTGTGACAGTAAGTTACGGATACGCTCTTGGAACCGGATAGAATGGAGTTCCATCCGACCGATTTCATCAACGACGTACACTACGTTTGGTGGATCGCTTTTATTTGGGGATAGACTTGGCAAGGCTGTACGTTCAAAGGACTTTACGTCAACAGTGTATTTGCCTGTCTTGGGCATGGATGGTGAGAGCCCTTCCTTCCGTGATAAGACGGATCGCTGACCATCAGGTACAGTCACAACGTCAAAGCCATTGCGGTCTCTACCCTTACATACTTCCTCCGTAATGAAACCGCGACATCGTACACCACTATCTTGAAGAGCCTTTACGAGAGTTTGAATTGCTATTGTCTTTCCACAGTGTGGTTGACCTGTAATCAGAACCCAATCTGTCCCTCTTGATTTACGCTTGCTTGAGGTAAATGAAGGGTTACTACTATTTGCTCCTGAATCCATGGCAACGTCGTTGTTGGTTTGCTTTTCAGTTTGCGTAACAGCTGTCATGGAGAGAGAGCCAGAAGTGGTAGCGACGACGCGTTGTTTGAAACTGTGGTGTGCTCGTCTGCGGCTCCGTAGCGGCTTTACGCACATTGTACAGAAAGCACGTGGTAACGATACTTCTACATGAGTACTAGTACTACCTCTACAGTAGGAATTGTCCGCTGGTTTGCTTATCGCGCTGTACTTTTGTTTTATATCCATCACTAGTGGACCTGTAGAACATCTACGTGTATCCGGTAGGAAGCAAGGAACCATCGGTAGGTTGGTACAGGTAGATTTTTTTTTACATGCCAGGTACCTGGTACCACTATTACACATTTTTTTTAGGAGTTCTTCTTATTTGCAGCTAGAGAGGAAGCGTGTAAAACCATTCTAAACACGGTTAAATAGACCACTATCTGTTGTAATGCACATTTCGTCGTCTAAAGCATCGTTGTTCTCATCTAACGCGGAAATGGGTAGATCTCTGTCAGTAAATCGCGGTAACATACTGTAACTAAATAACTAACCTGGTATTTATGACTACAAATTCACTACCTATATACAAACAGTTCCAGGTACCAAACACTGTTCAATTTTTTTTAAATGATAGATACAGTACCTATCTTCGGTATGTACCTCAGGTACCAGGTACTGTCTTTCTGTGCGTACCTTTGCACGAACGAACCCGAGTAGGACCTACACCGTCCAGACACAGGCAAAGACCACAGAATACGGAGATATCCCGGTTCCTATCTGTCTGCGTTCGGTGTTTTCCCGGTCTTTGGGGCCGGGAAACCTCCAGATGAACGTTCATCTTTTTCGTTCAGATAGCGTAGAGCTGGTATTGCACTTGAGTTGAACCATCATCTCGGAGGTTTCCCGGTCCTAAAAGACCGGGGATTACGTAGGTTTTTCCCGCACGTTTTGTGCTGAAACAATCCACGGGAACTCCCCCCAGAATTCTAGCGGACAAACTGATGCCGTTCCGTTACAGGTTGTCACCAAGCAAGAGAACCCAAAGGAGGGACACCGTATAAAAACACACGTAACACCAACCACACTCATCCCTCACGAAGATTGTGCAGTACCGTACATTCAAAAAGCTCGCGTCGTTGCACTCCATCGACAATGACGGAACAACACACGATAGCGACACAACAGTAAGTTCTTTCCCATTCTCCTCTTACTCATATGCGTTTTTTTTATGATTAAACTGTCTGGCGGATTGTTGCTATCCAAAAGTGGGCAAACAAAATGTTTCGTCAATTTGTGTACTGCATTCGTCGAAAGCCATTTTCTTGTGATTTTTACTGTCGTGCTAAGCTTGGTGTCCTCGTTTGAATTTCATTTTTAAGTTACAATAACAATCAATTTCTTCAATGCTTTATTTTAATGATCCACAGGTGGTATCATTTGATTAACCAGCAGAAAGAAAAACTGGATTTTGGAATCAAAAAAAGTCAGTAAAAATATACTCTGCAAGACAAATCAAGTATTCTTTGACAACAATCAACCTTCATGAACTTCACTTCAAGCTATCTTACTAATCCCAAGAACAATATCTTTTAGCAGAACCTGAAGTGATACGGGCCAACAATTGGCACAACAGAACATATCAAGTCGAATTCATTACCATTGAAAATAATCACTTCTTGCTTTTTTTCTGCTCATTATGACAACAATCAACCCCACCTTACATTAATTTCAGGATACAAAACTCAATGATCATTTTCGACTATGATGTTATGTAGCTTATTGTAGCTTATGATAGAACAAATCATTCATTTAAAAAAGGCTTTGGTGACGATGTGAATGAAAAAAAATATACTTTCCACTTTTTTTGGCCGCCACAACAATCAACCCACATCGATTTTAATAAACCATATTTTTTAAAAAGCACTCCAATCACAACAATTCACCAGCATTTAACTTATATTCTAAATTTTATTTTTTAAAAGTGGTTGCAGTCAATGTAACTACGAAGTATTGTTTGCGGTTGCGACTTTTTACTATTTTACTATTTTTATGGAGGCTTCTGAAAGGTCATTTTCTACGTTAAAACAGTCAAGATATATCTCTAGAGTGTACCTATGTTCCGAATAGAGGTTTTTTATTGTGTACCTTTTTGTAACTGGAACCGTGGGTAGGACTACAGACAGTAGGACTAGTGCCTTTACCAGGTACCGTACCAGCAAGGTTACTCTCGTCACTCCCGTACCTGGTACCTGATAGTCTGGGTTTACCTGGTAATTGTAATTTTTCAACAGACTGTCTGAGGAAAACATAAAACATATTTTCTTCAAAATTCACCCATTTACATAGATTACTCTACTACATGCATTTGATATTTTACACAGTGAATCTTTGCATGCTTATCTAACTATCAGCGGCAAGGAGAGTGATCTTCCTTTCAGGCATTTGGGCTCGCTTTGCCATTAATCGCGTCAAAGTTGCTGCAGACATGGCTCTTGTGTCCATATCATCCAAACCAACAACGAGATCTCCAGGGTTGACAAGACCAAGCAGTGATGAAGTCGGTTTCATAGAGTGAACAACAGGTCCCTCAGGAGTCGTATCAACAACAATTCCTAGGGGTCCAGAAGGTGCAAAGACATCGTAAAGACCTACACGACGACCTGCTACTGCTTCATCCTCCGTTGATTCACGATATTGAACTTCTTCGGTAGCTTCCATCGGTCTAGCACCCAGATGTCCAGAGGAGGCAGTTGCTACTGATCCCGGTGTTGCAATTGATCCCGGTGTCATAGGTTGATGTGTACTTACGTTCGCCATATTCAAAGTTGGGACTGTTGCAAGATAATTTGAATTTGTTCTTGAGTTCGAATGTTGTGATGAGCTCAGTCCCCTGTAATTTCGCTCTTCTGCAATACTATTGTCGGATTGAGGATGGGATGGCATTTGCTGTGGCGTGCAACATGCTTGAAGTCCTGGAATGTTGATGCCAACATTTTCATGTGTTTCTAGTGTTTCATCGTCAATCACCTATACATGGAATCACAAAAATTACGAGGGTTAGTATGAGATGGTCTAGAAGATGATGAAATGGTTCCTCTTCTTAATTTTGAACTTTTGGGTGCTCGAGAACACTTACCGAATCAACAATTCCATCAAAGAGGGCGCTCTTTGTTGACGCAGGATTCAATGTTGATAATTCCATTTCCACTGATAGAGTCTCGGGGTCTCGACCCCCACCAGGCTGTTTAATGCCAGGAGGAGGTGCAGGAGTCGAATCTTCGATACCACTCATAAACATGGCCTTTCCGGTTTCCATACTCGTAGGACTAAACTCGTTAGGCTGACCCTCAGCGGCATATCTATCGATGTGTCCATTAGGTACTGTCGACTGCGATTCCGACAAAGCATCTTCTTCCATATCATCATATCCATTAGCACTGCTATTAGGAGTCGTGAGGGCCCCCCACCGGGCTGGTGGTAAGCGATTCCGATAAGATCTCTTCTTCAATGAAATCACGGAAGCAATCGTAGCTAGAGTCAATGCCGCCAAAGCTCCTACCACAATGGCTACAATTCCCTTCGTTGATACTGCCTTTGATGTAGAGTTGCTGTTACGATTACCATGGTGACTTATTCCCTCTGCAATGTTTTTCTCAGTGACGGTTGGAAGGAAAAAGTCAGACTTTTGAAGAAGACTACTAAGGAAAGTAGAATATTCATTGGCAAAGCCGAATAATATTGCATACTCAAAAGAGAAGTCATCTGGTGGGGCTCCCGGGAAAACTTCTCCAGTTACATTCAATTTGACACGTAAGCCAGCATCATGAAGCACGCGCCGTCTTGTATTCAATCTAGAAACAAGCGAACGCCGTGACGGAATCACTGTCTGCTCAACGAGTACAACAGAATCAATACGGAGCTCAACCCCCTGTTGATTGGGTAAGTTTTTAGAAATGAAATCCTTTGCGACTTCTTCAAAAAGATCGACATCAGATAGGCTCATCTCTTCTTCAATATTATGAAGTGTCAAAGTAACACCACTGGAGACGAACGCCGATGCAGTCGTGGGTGCTATTGAAGGGACTGTTGTTGGCGCTGACGATGCTTGTCCAGTTGGTCCTTGCGAGGGTTCCATTGAGGGAGATGCAGACTGAGTTGGATTCATACTAGGCAAGGCAGAAATAGAAGGTTGTGGGGTTGGCGATGCTGATGGAACACCCGTCGGGGAGGCGCTTGGTGATGAAGTAGGAGCACTACTAGGCATTGGGGAGGTGGACGGAGCAACAGATGGCGTCTGTGTAGGTGCATTTGAAGGCATGCGACTTGGTACATCTGTTGGGGAGGCACTAGGTGTGCTTGTAGGTACATCAGTTGGTGATGCACTAGGTACATCAGTGGGACTAACTGATGGGGAAGCTGATGGCCTTTCTGATGGTGTGGCGGTTGGATTGGCAGAAGGACTTAGACTTGGCGCTGCAGATATTGACGGACTGGCACTAGGTGATCTCGTTGGTGAAGCTGAAGGAGATGCTGAAGGACTCGAAGTGGGTGATGCGGAAGGTGAAGCAGAAGGCACCATTGATGGACTAGGACTAGGTGCTGGACTCTCTGTTGGATAAGCTGAAGGTTCTGGAGATGGCTGATCAGTGATTGTGGGGGCCATTGTAGGCGTCATGGAAGGGCTGGGACTGGGTGCGGGCGACTCAGTTGGGTAACTCGTTGGTTCAGGAGAAACGGTTGGCGTGCGTCCCGCGATATCATCCACAGCATCTACAAGATTGATAAGATTACGAGATGTTGATTCTTTGAAGGATTCAGTTATTACATCGGCTAACGAAGCATAAACCAACGAGGCGCTGCAAAATAGGATCAGAAGACAATTTAGCGGTGATTTTCTCATGTTTCTCTTTCTACTGTTTCACTAAACTTTGAAGCCGTAAAAATTAGTACAGATGATTCAAATAAAGCACAGGTGTGCTGTTGTATAAGACTGTTGCTTTCTTTGCTGTGTTTGAAAGAGCTGCTTCGATCGAGCGATAGCGCTATTCATCAAATGATGTCAATCTCGTGTGTTGGAAAGCTGGGTTTGCATGGAAGGAAATAAAACGAGTTTCTCATCTTTTTGTGACTTGGTAGTTAGTTGCAGGATGAAGCCAACGGCTCTTTGTTCAGTACTTATCTATTTGTCGTGATGTACAAACGACATATCTGAAACTACTTCCGAACGTTATGTAAAGGTAGGTCCTAGAGGGGTAACGTTGGAAAAGATTTTCGTGCAAACATCATATTAAGGTACTGGCTATCAAGTGGTACACCACCAAATAGAAATGGACGCCTCGTTGTTGTCCGGAACTACCCTAGGATTACTAGCTAGTAGTTTTTAGTCCTACAAAAAAGCAACGGGTGGGACAGTCAGTATCAACCTTTCTCCATAAGATTTCAATTTACAGGTATGGTACGTTAAAATTATAAATACAAATCATATCAAAAGTAAATCGTTATATCTCACATAGTATTTATTTACTGCAGGACAGTATTTTATATCGGGAGTACTGCAAAAGTACAGGAAACTCCTTCTGAGATGCCGGCTCGCCGCGCCTCTTGCTTTTGAAAAGAATTTTTTTTCATTCGGTTCTAGAGTACCTCTAGTACCTGGTTATGTATTGGCAACTACATACAGGTACCTTATTTACCTGGTACTTTAGGTACGCTCGATAGACATATCAAATAATCTCTTTACCTTTATGTAATAGGACCTAGTTTGGTCTTCTAAGTACCCGGGTACCTGTACCAGCAGGTAGAACTCTAAATTCATACCTGGTTGCACGTATAGTAACAGGTACAGTAGGAGTGTTACATAGGAATCGATCCAAGCACAGGCAGGCTTTTGACTTTTGTCTTCTGACTTTTGAGACTGTTGTCTGTATGTATGATCTCTAGACGGACGATGACGAACAAGACAAAACATAGTTCCACGTGTGCGCATTCAAGAAGATCGCGACAGCCGCAAACTTAAAGAACCACATCGATTGTACCTGTACTGGTACATCGTCTCTGCATCCGATTACCTGGTACTGGTACCAGGTACAGCTTTTGTATTCTGGACTTGTACCAGGTACCGGTTCCTCTGGTACCCCAGGTACGCACTGACACGGGGGTTTGTGATGCTTGCTACCAGGTACTTGGTACAGTACCCAGGTACCCTACCCAGGTACCTGGTACGACTAGTCATACAATACCGTACCAGGTACCTCTGGTACCCTGGTACTCCAGGTCCTCTAGCTACTTCAACGTGTCTGTTGGCACCGTAGACCGATGGCACCCACCAAACAAGAAAAATTTTCTGCGCGAGGGATCGGTGATGAGAGAGACGGTAGAGAAAGTACGAAAGATCTTACAGAAATTTACAGTATGGTATGTTGGTTGCTTCTGATTGACACATCATCACCATCATCACAACGACCGAAGGCCATCACATCTCTGTACGGACTTTCTGGACAGAGAGAAAAAAACAGATAAGAGGGAACATAAGAAGTCACTATAATCTTAGTTTAGCAAAGTAATAGGAGACGTACTGAAGTGTGCGTATCAAAAAGGATATACAATTTACACTAATAATTGAAATCATGATGGGTTCTTGTAAGCTTTGGATCGTTGCTACTATTCTTCCATCAATGGTGGGCGCCTTTAGTATTAGTCCATCATCATCAAGAAGATTGTCGACAACCAAAATTCATTTGATGGACCCTCATCACTTGATGACGACTGCTGTAGATAATCACCATATTGTGGGTGATTCAATCGATGCAGCACAAAATGCATACGAGACATTGGTGACCACTCTTGTAGCTCCAGCTATGAAGTTAACACCTGCTCACGAGCATGTAAATCCACTCTTTGGTCCACCAGATCCATATTTACAGGCAGGAAGGTCAATCGCCCCGATGAACCCTAACGCCTTTCAAGATGCAGGATTGACTGTACCAAAGCCTTTGGACCATGTTGATTTACCTGAGGACTTTCAAAAATTAATGATGCAAAACAAACGTGCTGTGCTTGATCCTAATTCGATCACAGCCTTTGATGATGTGATGCCGGGCTTTAAGAAATCCGCTGATGCTGGTGCAGTTGCTGGTAATAAATTTCTTTCTGGGGTAACACCCGGTGATATTTCACAAGCCACCATGGAAGAAGAAATGAAATATGCTATTTTCAATATGCATGTAATCCGTAAGCTCCCCATGGCAGCCTTGTTGTACGTGATGACCGAATTCTTCTTGATAAAGCCAGTAGCTGATATGTATGCCGATGACATTGAAGATGATCGAGTAGGCGTCATGACAGACCAAGTTTCGGTTTATGGAATGCGTGCTGTATCAGTCCTTGTCATTACGATGCTAACAATGCAAGTCACCAACATTTTTGGTTAGAATCTATAATAATATGTGGGAAACAAAACGGATTTGCAGTCAAAAGTGATCTAAGTCAATCATCTTTGAGAGTCTACAGAAATAAAATATATAATTTTAATATGATTGAAGAACTTGTTGCTTTCAACTTCAACGATGCATGTCATAGAGTTTCTTTTGATAACTTCGTTTTACTATATCGCTTAGTTTATCATCATATGCAAGACAATGGTGTTTGGAGACAGCGATCATTATGATCTGAGTTTCGCGCTCCTGTCATTGTCGAGTAGACAATCAAATAACATGCATCCAACGCCGGGATCCGCCCACCCCCTACTTGGAGAATAAAAAATTTACTCGTCATCTTCATCATCATCACCTTCATAATCATTGGCATCATAAATATCCTTGAAGAATGTGGCAGTTTTTTCAGCAACAGCTTTCACAATGGCAGAACGGTGAGACGAAATACCCTTGTTGGCTAACCAATGCCAAAACTTTTCCATATGTTCGAATGATTCTACCTTGTGTTCCTCCGAATCAGGTCCCTTGAGCATAAGGAATTTACCGAACAATTGGTAGGTGTTGGTAACGACATCATCACCTTCCCCTTCTGCCAACTTTTTCACAGCAGCAGGTCCAATGCCAGGCACCTCATTCAAATCACCAGTGATGGTACCGACACGCCATTCCTCCATTTTGTCATCGGAGACTTTCGATTTTCTTGGATCGTACGGCTATGTGTGATTATATACGGATTTACCATGAGTAGCAGAAGAAGAAACGAAAAAGGACAAACCGTGGTATCATTGTAAGCGATCAAGATCAAGAAAGCAGACATGCGCTTACATGGTCGAACAGTCAATCATGGACAAACATCAGTCGTCCCTCGATGAAGCACCAAGAAGAAACACTTGAAGTCTTCAAAACCATTCTTTCAAATCTGAAAACAAGTCCGTTCGTTTGTGCAACTAATAAAGTATTTCTAATGCCGTACCATGGTGAAATAGATATATTAAAGTACGTTTAATGGGTGTGAAACTGAGAAGTCGTGGACGGTACTAATTGACACAACAAAGTCGTTGAGAACTCTGCGGCGCCAAAAGGAGAGGTTGATCTGCATGTTTCTCAAACCTCTTTTTGGTCCCGTTCAAAATTCAAAACCAACAAAAGCTCTCGTAATAATTTTACGTTGAAAGTTACGTTATGTTGTTTGTCCATCAAGCATCTCTGACAACAGGAGGAGAGAATTCTGTAGGCTTACCGTATCCATGACAGACGGTTAATTCTCCAAGAAAGGATTCCGTCAATCCTCTCATCCACGGAAGTGGATACTTAACCCTGTCCTTAAATATCAATAAATTGATTCCTTGTGGGGCGACAAGAAAGATTTTTTTTGTTTTGAGATGTATTATAATTACAGTAAGCATTACTCTCAATAAATAGCTCTTCAGATAAATAACTACTCTTGGAAGAGCACACATCATGAATATTTTTTTAGTTTGACTGTAATCAAAATTACACAATATATTTATTATATACTGTATACTTTTTTGTTTGCACTAATTCGTCGTGTCATCTTTCCGGTTCACTTTGTCTTCTGAAAACACCAAATCCATAAAGTACCATAGCCACACCTACACTACCATAACCTAAACCAACATATCTAAAGAAATCTCTTGGATCAGGAATGATGATACCAAGTCCAAACGATAACAAAGCAAAGAAAGCATTTAAGGATTGTTGGACGCCACCTACAACACCTCGGACATCGTCTTCTACGTATTCTTGCATGAGTTGTGTTATGGATATATCAAATACCCACAGGCCGACACGACTCGCACAAACGCCTGCAATAAGCATTCCCAAGGAAGCATTGTAATAATCCACAAACAAAGATGCATAACTAACAGACAATGCTAAGAATTGGAATGCTATAGACCACATTCCTGTACTTGCAATGCTCATGTATTTTGTAGAATAAAAATAAGCAACTGTCCCCATTAGACCTATTGCGGAAGATATGCCTCTCCATACGCCTATTGTTGGAAGTCTCATTCCTCTCCAAACAAGGAATGCTGTCATGATCCCACCAAATGATAGTACATTCAAATATCTTGATGCATGCGTCGTATTCGAACACAGGAAGACGAGGATTGTGTAAGACTCTAATCCACGAATATGTAGATCGAATGCCATCCATGACAATACTTACAGTAATGACAACGCAAACCCACCCCATGACATAGGTTGCCGAAGATACACTTGAAGACCATTAGGAAGTCGACATAATGCACATCCAAACATTTGTGATGAATTTGTTCTTCCACCTTCTACGTCCCTATCCAGTAACAAGATTTCTTCTTCGTCACTGCCATTGGCATTGTTGCTGCTATTGCTTTTACTAACATCCAATTGTGCCAATTTATCAAGTCTTGTATCACTTGGTTGTGGTTTGATTGCCAATTCAGGAATTGAATGATAGATTTTAGTAGTACAGACATATTCAACAACCAACGCTGTCCCGTTGAGTGCCCCTACCAACAAGGCAGCTCCTGTCAAATCACCTCCGTTATTTAAATCAGTCCCATCATCAAATGCTGCAATGAAAAATCCAGCTAGGGCTGGACATATCACCTTGCACGACAAATCAATTTGTTTCATGGTGACATTCGTTTCAGAAAGCCATGCCTTTTCTACATTTTTCTGATTGTTGTCGGTAGTAGCAGTAGTACCACCGCCATCTGGTGATAATGACAGAGCAGAAGATGCCAATCGACTCATGACAACAATCCAATCTCGTTCAATTGCAACTACAAATCCTGTATCTAGCACTTGCGCAGTTGCTCCGAGTATATGGATACCAACTAAAAGCAAAAGAGAAATTGAATCCAAGGGAACACCCACTATACGGGACATGATTATCTGAGCTGGCCTGAATGTATCACTCGTGCTTGCGAATGGGTCTTCCATTGTACGATTGTTTAGTATTATGTCATCATCAATCTCACTTCTTAATTTTTGTTTTTCCAATAACATGTAACACAACAGAGTTGCAACTAGTACTGCAGCATTTTCAGTCCATATGAATCGTTGAGCAACCAACAATCTGTTTGTACCATCAATAAATCGGCCTGCCTTAGATCCAAAGAGACATACGGCAAGTCCCGATACGACCCCATAGGTCGATACAAGTAGGTATGATTCATAATTGGCAAAGGCGGCAAGGAACAAAACCAGACAAAATTGCCATGATATTTCTGAGAATTGTGAGAATAAATGTGACACGTACAATAAGCGACGAGCTTTAGATAAACTTCTCAATCTAGCTGCTGAAGAAGAACCAGCATCATCAATGACAGTTATGAGTGGCACAACCTCTCCTGGTTGACTGTGTCGTTTCATTATCAACGGAGAACTCTCCATATTTCTAAAATTCTTCTCAGTGTTCTCGAACTTTTTATTTTTTTGGTTTACAAACGCGAGGAAAGATGTCCTCTTTTTAGCTGAAAAAACTACTTCGAGACTGATTGTTATCCAACAAGTTTATACTTTCTTTGCCTGCGCCGACGTGTTTGCTGCTGAACTACGAGTGTGAAGTTAGCAGATGCATATTTTCTCATTATGTTGGTCCTTCATGTTGTTCCACATCTTCTTAAAACTGGGCTTCCGGCAAAACACACATAGAGGCATCATACGACGTGTCATCTGGAATTTCTTCGATCAATAAGATGACAGGATACCGTAGATAATCCGTCCCCTGATCTCACCTGACGCACGCAATGTCACCCCTTTCCAGCGTTCGCCTCCCCATCATTCAGCGTACAGGTACGTAACTGGTAAGATATCTATGTACCAGGGTTCATGTACGTTCTACCTGGTACTCACTGTTGCAAACGTAAACGTACCTACTAGGTCCTACTGCAATGGGAGGGACTACTGTAACTAACAACTTGCACCTGGCTGAACCTGGTACCTGGTACAGTAAACTCTAGAGAGGTACAATTATTCCACAATTTGTTTCAATACAGGTACCATAATAATAATAAATATTCTACACGAAAAAGAAAGAAACGGTTGAGGGTCCAATTTTCGGAAGAAATACCACTAAATATTTTTTCAATATCTCTCACTCGTAGAAATTGTATTGTTTTGCAAACCAGCAGCACCTACTGTATCCACTGTCCCTTGTGTTATTATTGTCTGTAGAACATAACAGATAATGTGGAACTGGTATCATGTATAGTTCGTTACTAAACATACATAATTGTTATTTGGTACGTGGTATCGTACAGGTACAATTACTATGGACTGGTACGTTCCAGAAGAATTTTTCTTCCCTGTTCCTGGCCAAAAAATTCGAAATTTTGAAGAAATTTTGGCCAATTAGTTTTCAACGGATCCCCCTCAAGTCCAGAAGAGAAGCATCATTCATATGATACGCCAGATAAGCAAGTAGACTAGGACCTCTAGGATCTAAGAGTCGCGAGTGCACAAACACAGGAATAGGAGCATTCAACCCGAACAAACATGAGATTTGCATCGAAGTCGTTTTGTATTGCCAGTCTGTTGACGGCAGCATGTTCAGTATCAGGAGATACCGCCTCGAGCCGTCTACGAGGTGCAAAAGAACCAAAGACACAGGATAATCGGCAGGTAAGGAAGATTGAAAAGATATTATGACGAAATACATATGACACACATGTGCTCAATTATGCTTTGTCGCTTTCGTTCTCCTATAGCTGAAGAAAGGTTCAAGATTTTATCAATCACTGCAAGCCAGTCGCACACAAAAAAATTACATGAGAGATAGTCTTCTACCGAAGCCATCAAAGTACGCCAAAGATATCCAGCAGCAGATGAGCCTTGCAGCAACCACCACCGCAGCAACCACCACCGCAGCAACCACCTCCGCAGCAACCACTTTCACCAGATCTAGTGGAGATTTTCTCTCGGCCACTATTGGTAATTATCCAGGATACCAAGATACAGCTGTTGCAGGAGAAGTTAGTGTCAGGTTCAATGATGACAATAGTTTCAATTTCAAGGCAACTTTGTCGGGCCTTCAATCAAATTGCGCCAACTGTGGCATCCATATCCATAATGGCTCATCATGCTCTGATGCATCATTAGTAGGGGATAAACACTGGAGGAGCGATCTGGTCCAAGATCCATGGAATTTATCTGTACGTACCAGTTGATATCTGGACTCGTCTTGTGCCAGAAGAAAACTTAACAAAATATTGCTCCAAATCGATGAACAGCGCAAATATTACATGTAAATATGCCCATTTTCTAACATCAGCGCTCTCTTTTGATATCTTCGATTATTCTATTTTAATAGGGGGGGGCGGTCTACAATACAAATGTATTAGGATCCACAGAAACAGCGTTCACTCTCTACACAGGTTTTACTCTAGAAGAAAATAATGGACGTACAATTGTAATCCACAACGATATTGGAAATCCAGTCGCATGTGGCGTTTTGCAAGCTGTACCAAGCGATCCAGTTGCTGTTCTTACTACAACGATCGAATCATACCCAGGCTACATGGGGCCTCTCGACGTGGAAGGATCGGTAAAAGTTGAGTTCTTCGAAGACGAAACATTTCAATTGACTTTTGATGGTATGAATTTGGAGTCAAATTGCGCAAATTGTGGGGTTCACATCCATGAGGGTATGACTTGTAATGATGATTCATTAGTGGGTGGACACTATTGGGATAATACTGTCCTCAGTGATCCCTGGGTAGCAGACCAGGGAGCTTTTTATTTCACGGACAACAATGGATTAGCAGACCGGTCTTTCTATCTTTTCTCTGGTAAGTCCTACCAGGAGAATCTTGGACATGCCGTTGTCATTCATGCCCAAGACCCATCCAACCGTATCGGCTGTGGTATTCTGCAAATGGAGCAGCAGGAGGATCAAGATAAATCAGATAAGAAGTCCACTAAGGTCGAGAAAGCGGATAAAAAAGATAAAAAGGGTGGAAAGGAAAACGAACTCATGCAAGCTGACATTCTGTCGGCTGACATTAGTGGATTTCAAAACTACATTGGAGGAGCTGCAGT
>WKLE02006013.1:0-36840 GCA_014885115.2 Asterionellopsis glacialis | reverse complement strand
AACGCCTTTTCTTGATAGTAGTTAGTACCATGTGGTTGGGAGTGCATGGAATTATGGGAGGGGGGCGGAACCGTTGTGTCTTGATGATGTATATCATTGCATTGGTGGTGGTTCAAATTACGGCTTGCGCTCTGGGCGTACAGATTCTTGTATCGCGGTGTGGATGGTTGATTGGGTGGGTTGGTTGGTGATGTGTACGGATTGACTGGTGTGACCGATGGTGGTTTGCTGTGTTTTGGCATTGGTTCGGAGATCGGTTGAGGTTTTGTGGACGGTTGAATCGCGTCCATGGCTTGTTTTGCCAAATCCCGCACGTCGTCGGCGTGGGCCTGAATGTCGTTGATGCATGCGTCAGCATCCACGTCCAGTTGATGAGTAATGTCGCGCACTTTCTCGTCTATTTGATTATAGTAGTCGTCCATCTTAGAAGTGAGGGTGTTAAGGTGTTGGTTGACATAGTCTGTGATAGAGTTGTTTTCCGTGCCCAGATTCTTAAGAATATCATCAACTTTGTTATTTAGATGACGCATTTTATCTTGAAGGATTGTGGTAGGTTTCTTTTCGATTTGAATGACCCGTTCCATAAGTTCTTGGACCCTTCCTCCTTGGTTATTCAGATCTAAGGTCTGACGATGTTCTGTTTCTGATAATGTACGGATATCAGATTGCATCTGATGGATGTGCGTGTCAATGGTGAGAAGTCTCTTTTTATGTGCATTAGTTTCCGTGGTAATGGTATGAAGACTGGTATCATCTGTGGTGATACGTCTTTTATTTTCAAGGACCTGTGTACCTAGTTGAGCAATTTCTGTTTGTTGATTATCATTAGTTTTGCGTAATTGGGTAATTAATTCTTCATGTCTCGAAATAGTTTCTGCTTGGATTTTTACTAGTTTGTCGTTATTCCGAATATCATGTTCCAATGTGGTGAACTTGGTAGAAGCATTATCATCGGGTATGTGGTTTTGCAAAAGTCGGATGGATGTGCGAATGTCCTCTTCCGCATGCTTACGTTGCTGTTCCATCTGGTGCAACGCTGCAATCTCTCGTGCCCATGTGTTCTTGAGGTCTTCCATGTCTTGTTTTAATATGTGGAGTGCAAGATGGTCCTCTGTTGTTGATGTTTTCTCAGTATGGGACGGGAGAGTAACTGTATCCTGCCGTGGTGGCATGTGGTCCGTTGGTGTAGTTCGCGTTGCATCGTGGGCCTGAAGCGTTTTCTCATGTTCTTGCCAGGGGTCGGGCGGCTCCGGTTGAGCATGAACAGAAGGTGAATCCCGGAGTGAGCTCGGTTCGTGTTCCTCAGTCCCCTCGATAGAGTTCTGATTCGGTATTTGAAGATGAGCCAAATTCGGGTTGGTTTGGTGTCTGGGCGTCGGTGGTGGTTGAGGATCATCGTCTGCCATGGTTGCGGTCTTGGGCGAGCGGGCCATTTTCGGGCAGTTATCCGGAGTCTTGGGAGATGCCGGGGCCGTTAATCTGTTTTTCATGTTGTCGGTAGGTGGCAGTTCTGCGGTCGCCATGGTGGTGCGTTGAGGCGTCGTGCTCTGTTGAGGTTCTTTGGAGTCGTCAGAGGGGACGGTGCGCTTCAACGTGTATGTTAGACCAGACAGATCTCGTTGTACACCAGGAATGCGAAGGGTCTTAGCCGCCGCCAGCATTTCGGCGGTGTTCTTATGCGGTGATTTTCGCCATTTGGGTAGCTGATTCGTCTTCAAATAGTTGAATTTGTGTTGGTATCTGGTGGGAAGTACCGTGGTACCTGAGTACTGTTCGACATATTTGATTAGGTGTTCCAATAGGGGTGGTCCTAGAGATTCCCGATCATGGGTGGTCGTGACGGTCTTCTGGCCAGGTTTGCTCATGGTGCGGATCTAGATCGAGTTCGTTACCGAGTTTTGGTGACGTCGCCTAGGTGTCCTCCCGTAGAGAGCAGTATCAAAGCTACGGGTGACGTAGACTTTTGTGAGTGGGTTCGGCGAGTAAGAAAATGGCGGTTCCGCTGTTTCTTGACGATGGTACTGTCTGAGGGAACAGAGGAAGGCGCTATTACCCGTCTTTGTCTCACTCTTACTCTTGTGATGACAATGGGTCTACACTGGTGTCGCAGGGGAAGCTTTAGAGGTGCTTATAACCTGTCAGCGTCCCAGGAGCGGGTATAATAAACCTATTCCTAAAACTATGTTTATTCTACTAGACTATGACCTTCGGTCTGTCCCTCTCCTCTCAACGTTCCCATCAAAGCTGCTTCCTTTCCTACCGTACCTGGTACGTCACTCAACTACTCCTAGAGTTTAATTACGAAGTACTCCAGAGTACCAGTTATGAATCCTAGTTTCCAGTTTTCGTTACAGATGAGCAGACGTTGGACTAGTTCTGATGGTACTAGGTCCTACCAGGTACTTACTTACTAGTCCAAAGGCTACCTGGTAAGAGGAGACCATTTGTTGATAGTCTTAGTCTATCCCTACCTGGTACTCATAGTACTTACCGTGACCCTGGTACGGTACTGGTGTTGGGAATAAACACTAGCCCTAACTAAGGTTCTAGGATTACTGAGGAGGAACTATTAAAAATATCATCTCGTGCCACTTGAGAGTTTTCCTTGCTAGAGCAATCGCCATCGACGATTTGCATTGGTGCCTTCGTTCATGGTAACTAATGGGTGAGTTCGTTTTTAATTTAATAAATCTGTAAGGAGCATCTGCAAACTTCTTTTTTTCAATTACATGTTTTATGTCATTTTTAATCTAAATTATTAAATAGTGAATGTAATGCTGTATCCTCTTTAGAATACTCTTCGTGAATATATTCAATGCCATCCATAATTATTTCAAACATGTTGTATTCAAGAGCTCGAATCGCATCTGTCTTTTCTGTCCATTTTTCCTTGTCTGTGTCTCCAACAAGGGCATCCAACCAATAGGAATATCCGTAACTCACAAATAATTCTTCACCTTTGGATATGGCTTTCGTAGTTGTAGCGACACAGAGTGGCGATGGTCCAAAGGGTAATAAGACACAGTTTTGCCTTTGAAATGTTGATTCATAATATTCAACAACACCCCTTTCTGTATTCTCTGATATTATGGCACCATCATTAATAAAATGGCATAACCAACTGCTGTCACTATTACTATCCTTATTATTGTTCTTTGTAGGATTCACATTGATAAATGGTTGGCCTTCTACTTCAGCTAATATAGTTTTATCTGTCGAACTCATTGGTCGATTACCCATGAGATATAACAAATAATTATCACCATTTGTATTCGCTTCAAAGTACTCTTGATCTTCTTCATTCAGTGTGACAGTAAAGGCTGCACCATTATTTATCAAATTAACCCCTACAGCATGAACAGGGTAAAATGATACTATACTACCTGGTGATAAATCTTGTTTTGCAAACAAACCTTGACCAGCATTAGGTATAGTTGACTTGGATACATATACAGAATCTTGACAATGTCGTAACAAATTCCGTATGACACTCATATCATTGTTGTTACTATCGTCGTCCTCTTGCTCATTGTCAGGACTCTGTCTACGAGTATTAATACATTCTGGATTCTCCATGAGTAAATTTGTTCGAAATAGTGCATCTGACATGGCTGAATCTAATCGACTTTGTTGCATAAAACTTAAATTAGTTTGTGGTCCGCCATTATCTTCACTGTCGTTATTATTTGTTGTGGGGTACTGTTCTTGTTGTGGTTGGTCATCGGTCGTACTACTTCTGTCGTGCGTCGAAACAAAAAGAGAAGTTTTACGGTTTGAAAAAGCTTCTTGTTGGGCAGTACGTGTATGACTACCAACATTTTTACAATTTGTTATACAGAGAAGATTGTTTGCCACTGTCGTTGTCGTTGTCGTTGTCGTTGGTAATGATGTTTGAAGGTGCTTTTTAGTACTTTCATTCTGGATTACAAATGCATCGGCCACAAATAACAATAATGGTGATGAAGGTTTCTGTTGGAAGCACACTAAGGAAAGAAGAATTATTCTTGTCCAAGTCGTCATTTCTCTCTTGTCATACGTGAAAAAGTCGCCAGTTTGTTTTTTTATATTATTTGTAAGTGAGCTGTGTCCAAGATGTTCGGGTAGGCAGGATTATCATTCATCAGCTTGGAACGAGGCCGAAACGCCACTTGCGTCATCAGTCATCACCGTTCTTACAGTCAGTACTTCTACTTGCGTACGAAATTCTGAGAAAGCACGAGGAAGTAAACAGGAAACAAGGGGAAAAGAAACTTGATGGGAAGACCCTGAAAGAGAAAAGTGGCCAACATAATGTCCGTACAGCGTGTACTGAGACGTAAACACCAGTACAAATAATCGAAATATATTTTGGAGAGTAGGACGACGTAGCATCTACAGTGAGCATGTAGGAAAAAAAACAAGTACCTATATGGCCTGGCCTTGTACCGTCATTTGGAACTTCTTGTCTAGTGTACTCGTACCTACATTCATACCTGGTACCTGGTAGGATTCCTATTCTTGAGTATTTTTAAAGTACATAATATACCGTACTCACAGATACTTGATGTACCTAAATAATACGAATCACGTATGTAGGACTTATGAAATAGGAGATCTACATACTCTCGTTTGAGAGCATCGGGAATCCCGAGTCAGGTGTACGAATGCAGTAACGGTCGGCGGGAACCAATGATAAAAAAGTATCCATTCTTATATCCACCTTGTATTGGTTCTACATTCTGGATAAATGTATGTAAATCGACAACTAGTAAAGGCGACGTACCGAGTATGAACAACTGCTACCAGGTATGTTGCAAGTTACCAGGTACTGGCTGTGGTAGATAGAAGTAGAGACAGTACGATATGATAGAGTTCCATTACAAGACAACGGCTCTATCGACAAATTTATAAATACGTACAACCATCTCCTTATCTGTGCTGTACCAGGTAAAATCAAAGCACAATAACACCAGTACTTGTACAAAAGAACACACGGCTAGATTTTTTGGTTTTTTTCATGTCCAAGGGGAGAAGTTCAGTTGTTGCATGCTGTTATCGACTTGCGTTGTGTTGTCATCTATTGACACAACATTACCAAAATCAGTGATTCAAAACACAGGATAAAATGCCAGATTATCATTATAAAAACAATCATCATGATCATCACAGCTATTCCAGCAATAATGGCAAACATACAATAAGCCTTAGTAGTAGCAAACAAAAAAAGCCTAAAACGAAACGACGACAAAATTCAAGTCATCGGCGGAGAGGCAAAAAAAACTATGTTTCATGTTTTAATATATTATT
Organism: Asterionellopsis glacialis; assembly: GCA_014885115.2. Classification (NCBI taxonomy): domain Eukaryota; phylum Bacillariophyta; class Plagiogrammaphyceae; order Rhaphoneidales; family Asterionellopsidaceae; genus Asterionellopsis; species Asterionellopsis glacialis. The sequence goes on along the minus strand of WKLE02006013.1, from coordinate 31,554 downwards.
GATTTTAGTATTCTTTCAAACTATGGCTTTAATTGCATTAGGTTTATTTTCGAATCAATTGCGTCTTGAAGATTGGTCGAAAGAACATGGACCGCTTATGGAAAACTTATATAATTTTGGATATGATGTATTATTTGAAGGACGATTCTGGACATCTATTTTTACAGGTGACGATGATTTAGTACAAATGGAAGACCAAATGGTCCATGAAACAGAACAAAAACTGATGTTCGATGATGCTGATAAAAATAACCCTGTACCAAAACAACAATTGATAATTGAAGATGACGATTATGATACATTCGATCCCTCCAGTACCAAACCTTTAGATAATTATTTTTCTAGAAAACGGATGCCCATGAATCGTAAACCAATTATTGTCGTTGGGGGCACAGATGGTAGTGGAACACGTGCCTTTGTACCTGTTTTGGGTAAATTAGGTGTCCCCATGATTGTCGATGATCAAGATACTATGGATGTACATGGGAAGAAAATGTTTAACCAAGATGGATGGCCACCCTTGGCTAACATGGTATTGAATGCAACTCATTCGGCGAACTATAACTTTACGAATTTACCACCGCATGTCCAATCCACAAGTCTAGAAGAATTGGGTAAATTGAAGCGTAGTATGGAACAACGATATCAACGATTGTTAGATCGTGCCAAGGATCAGCATATGCCATTGGCAACATCTGTATCGTACGGATTCAAGGCACCCATCACTATGGTGTTATTACCATTGTTACAACAAGTTTATGGTCCAATCAAATATGTTCATGTGGTACGTGATGGACGTGATGTTGCCTTATCGTCGAATCAAAGCCCTGTTCAAAAATATTATGAATCATCCTATGCAGATAGTGAACAGCGAGAAAAAAAATTAAAGGAGTGGTTCAAAGCTGCTAATAAGAACGAGACCACTGCTCAAAAAGAAAAGGAAGACGAACCCAAAGATGATACTATACAGAAAAAGAAGAAACGGAACAATGATGTAATAGCCATGAATGTACAAGCAATGCAATTATGGAATGATTGGAATATGGATGTCCTAAAATATGTACGACAAAATGCTAATGGGAAGGATTTGTCGTACATTGTGGTACGTACAGAAGATTTACTTCATCCACGTAAAAAATTTGAAGCTTTGTACCAATTGGGTGAATTTATTGGATCACCTAAAACATTAAAAGAAATATGTTGCATGAGTCAAACAGCATTAGCTGATATGGGTCGATCGGCAAATATGGGACAACAACAAGGTCCTGGACATGGTGGTTTTGGTGGAGGTTTTCCTGGACGATTACGACGAGGTGGAAGAGGAGAACTTCCTCCTCGTGATGCTGATGGTGGTGGAATTGGTAAATTTTTTCAAGATTTCGGAATGATACGTGCCTTTAAACAAACAGCCGGTGAATCAGAACAACGGTTGAAACGATTTATGAAAAAACATCAAAATCATCCTATGAATCATCAAGAGCAGAGTGATGAAGAAAATCCGTCTTCCAGAACAACAGCATCTGATAGGTATGAAGAAATTAAAAGTATCCGCGATGAGCGGATGCGTAAAATTGCTCAAAGAGTTGGTAGAAATGTAAGACAACACAATGAGAAGCGTAACTTTCGTCAAGACAACCGACGTCGACTAGATGATTCAGGTGCTACAGACTTTATTGTTAATAATGGTCTTTGGAAAAATAAACAACGCCGAATACCAAACATGCGACCTAAACCACCCCAACGGCATGAGAGAGAAGAAGAAGAGGAAGTAATGGAGGAAGAATCCGAATCAAATATGAAACGTAAAAGAGGTCAATTTAGACAAGCAAATTTGGATGCAATACATGAATCGAATCGTATGGTGGTATCCAATGATGACCATAAGGACAATAAGGCTAATGCAGGACACCACCGTGGACAAGGACGTCATCATCGTAATATAAAGGAAATAGCTCAAAGAGTTCATGATGGATGGGTGAATAGAGGTGATAGAATGTTCGATGGTGGTGGTGGCAGTGGTAATGATGATGGCCGAAATCCACAACAATATAATCAATACAAACAAAATCTCCAAGGTAAGAGAAAGAAGAATCAAGTTGGTGGCGGTGGTGGCGATGGAACAAAACGTAGTGACCATCATAATGTTGGTAAACGTAGTAACCATAATCGTCGTCATAATCGAAGACGTGACCGTAGGGAAATAATTGAGCCTCATCAAGCAGTTGAAAAACGTTATGGTAAATGGATGACAGTTTTACAAGGCAAACCGCATATTTTAAAGAAATTTGAACAAGAAGGTATGGAAGCTTTAAAAGAATTTGGTTATGAACCAAAACAACGATTTATGGATTACAAAGAACTTGATTATCAATGTGATGATACAGTACTATGCGAAGCTGCTTCTAATAAAAGATAGAAAGTGTTGTAACAAACAAGACTAATGTATAAAATTCATTAAAGAAGACTACAATAATTTTTCTGGCTTACTTCTACTAAAGACTCATTTCACTTTATATTGCTCTAGAGACTACTTTGAGGAATCTTTTCAGAAGAATCGCTTGTGTGTCCTTCAACTTTCCCCTAAAAATCCCACAACTCAATATTAGTTCAACTGCTGTGGCCACCCTTGCATTCAATTGAATAAATAATTTCTCTTTGCTTTGCTGTTGTTGTTACCGATTTTCCGACAACATGGGATATTCTTTATTTACATACAAATACGATAGGTAACGTATCGTCCTGCTGTTTCCGAAGGTCGGATAATTTTCACAACTTGTCCACGTTTCATACCATAATACCTAGCAACTGGATCATTCGGTTGAATTCTAGGCAATTGCATTTCTTTCAAACGATAACGTTTCAATAATTCTGCTTTTTCATTTGGCATTAATACTTGATGTTCCGGTACTAACTGATGCTCTGTAATGTCCACCAACAACTCGGCCTCCTTGAAATGTTCAATACGACATACCGATCCCATTTCTTCAACCGCACGTTTGGCAAAGGATGTAATATCCACGCGTAATACCATAATTGCGTTTGATACATTCTCAGCTCTCATCCTATCAGTTAAGACTTTGATGGGAGTGACACCTACCTTTTCATCTTCTGGGAAAAATACAAATAATTGATCTGATTCATCATCTGCTTTTTCCTACGATAATTTGTACGTACAGATAGTTTTTAGAACAAAAGAAAGACAGGAAAGTAAAAGAGCATTTCACAAAGTAAGGTTAGCATTTATTTTCGTCCGTTCCAATCACTCCTTCCACACAAGCACAGAAGCAAACAAACAAATGCGATCATAATAATGACAGGTATCATCACCATATTATATTATCACAATGCGCAGTTGACAATAATTCGGAACGTACCACAAGGATGGTAAGTGATTCACGACTGGGGTATTCACCAAATTTACCCGTAAATTCGGAAGGTGTCATTTCCAACATTTGTTTCGGTACCATGTAACCACGTTTATTAAGCATTTTAGATACAGTTTTATAAACACGAAATAAACGTGATGCTTCAGGGTTTAATCCACCCCGTACTGCATTTGCGGATTGTGGTTGCTGGTCACTAGCCGCAACATCTTCCATAGGTTGGTCATCTACTTCTGCCATATTTTTAATTTACTTTAGTTTCCTTTGTTTTTGCTTGTTTGCTGCAACTTTTTCCCAAATTAAGATGAGCGTGGGTGCATGTAATGGAAGGTGCTGTTTTAAAACTAACGAAGTGGGAAGATAGATACAATGAAAACCCGATCCAACAAGGTGTGATGGGGTAAATGGCGACAGATAAGATGTGATGCGAGACAGGTGCATCTCTGCAAATCCAAAATAGGCCCTGTTTAATCCCTATATTACAATACTGTCATTTTTAAAAATCTTTTCATTCTATATACAAAATCATATTGTTTTAATCAAAAAAGATAAATATTACAAAAAGTTAAATTAGCAAACGCCCAATTGGTTCTTTTCCTCCGATGCCTTCTCTTCGATGGTGCTGGAGAGATATTTTCAAAACTGGACAATATGACAGACCGTATGTACACACTGCACAGAATTCTGGCCGAACGTACGTAAATTATTTTTAACCTTCACCCTTACATTATTATTGAAACTGATGTGAGGACCGACTAGACTGACTCGCAATCCTCCACCAGCGCACCTCCCTGCTCTTCAAGAAAACAACAACTAGAACACAATGATGGTTTTTCTTCTCATATACTACTACCCTTGCCTCGTTGGTGCGAAATTTTATGAATGGTTCATAAGTTTTAGTTTTCTAACGCATACCTTCAGTCAGTATTCTCTAGATCATCTGAAAATGAGTTTACTGAATAGAATGCATACTTTTTTGTTTGTTTGTACCAAGCAATTATTAAATGCTCTCCTCGATCATAGAAAGAGTGCTACACAAGAAAAGGATGACTTTTCACAAGAAGTACTCCGTCTGTCATCGTTTCTTTTGTGTGTTATTTTACTCGTGTTGATTCTTCTATGCGTGTGTAACAATTATAGCTATGGCTTTTTTTTAATTTTTTGGAGACTTTCTGTTGGTAGAACTTGAAGCAGTAGAGCATGAACCTGATGCTCGACCATTCAAGCCAGGTAAACCCACACCAGTGAAGGAGGCCGTACCTGACGCTGTACCTGACGCTGATCCATCACTGTCCTCCACGCCACGATTGTGCATAGCATGTTGACTATTGGAAGAAATACTGAATGGACATCCACCTGACAAAACGACGGCCTCGCCTCGTGCGGCACCTGAACTTGCTAATTCCTTGGAATTCTTTGTACCCATCAAAACCTCAATGAAGGCTGCACCATCAAAAAAGATTTCTAAATCCAAAATTTTTAATTCATCCGATACCATGGCAATACCAAATCCTGTTAAATCCACTATTTCACCGGAACCCTTGTTACCGCGGAATTCACCAGAAAATGTAGCCCAATGACGCCATGTGAATGACACACGTGGTGGTCCAGAAAATGCCTCCATAACTTCAAAAGGAAATCCATGAGGGAAGGCTTTCAAAAATACATCATGAGATGAATCGAATGATTCCTTGTCTGCATCAAACAAGTGCTTTGGGCATGACTTTAATAGCCAATTGTAGTTTCCTATTGCAGCTGCGTCACTGCCATTTATAAATGGTCCACCATTGGCACTTACTCTATATCCATCATGTTGCACAGTTAGCCATTGATCGTAGGGTTTGTGTGTGGCCTCCATTTCCCATGTTTTCACCAGGTTTTCAACCACCATTTCTAATGACCCCGGTGTATGATTTTTGGTTTTACCTAAGAAATATGCCAGATTAGTCACAGTATAATCTGGCTTTCCATGTTTCCATCGTATTTGTTCGTCGTCTAAATTGCCACGATCAGGTTCAACAAATCCCCAATTGGATGATAATTGATTGATTAGTTTTCGTGCCTTTTGTATATCTCTGACAGATGCACCGCGTTGCATGAATTTGGCTTGTGATGCTGCCACAGCAGTCGCAATGGAAACCAACAACGATTGAGCCTTATCTTGGTTTTCTTCGGGTTCCAATAAGAATGATACATTCTTTGGTTTATTGTTTATAGTTACTGTAACTTCAATTTTAAAGAGTGTATCAACTTCCTTGTCAGGTTTAGCATTAAATATTTCACCCATAAATTCAGCATCACTAAAGGCACTTTTATAGGAATGTATAATATTCCCATCTAATGTGATAAAGCGCCGTTTCCATTTTTTCAATTTTGAATACCCATCCGCATTTTTCATACGCACCCACCCTTCATAGGAATGTGTGCTTCGCTTTTGTGCTAACCGACTATGTAAGCTTAACATTGTGTTTAACTGTAGGCGTACAGGAACGATACAACTAACCACAAATGCTTTTAATTGTTGTTTTTGGTTTTATTCTCTTGTGAAAGTACAGGCTCTCGCTCTACTGACCCTGAAGATGGTGTGAAGACTGTTTAATATACTCGTCCAAACACCCTTGAGAGTGTACTCGTAACGTTATGTACAGTAGGGAACAGCTAAGAAAGATTCGTGAAAAGCGAACAGGAACAAGCCGCCTTATCTATCCATCTATACTACTCGTAACCCTACGATAGTTTCTTGAAGCTTCCTTCAACTGGAAACAACCAAGGAAACGCTAGAGAATGACTTGTCAAGTAAACTATTGTGGGTCCTAAAGAAGACAAAGGAAGTGCCGAGAAAGGCCAAAATTACGACTATTTTCTTTTTTTTTCATACCTACAGCCTGTCACCAAAAGTGTTTTTCCAGTTGCACCCAAAAAGAAAGAGAAACGCAAACTGTCATGCAGAAAAAGGCCTCTATAGAATATATTGACGTGTTTTCTATATTCCAATTCTCTCCTCATCATTTTTCCCTTAAATGAGAGAATCCAATTTTTCTTATAAAAGTATGAGAAATAATATAATATATAAGGACAACCCATGCAGGCCAGTCCACATTTCTTATTATTTGTATCCTGGATAGACCGACATACTTTTTTAATGACGATATGTATGAAATGGAAGTTAACGTTTCTTTTAGCTGTATCCAGGCATACCTGGTACTGTACAGGTACAGGGTACAGGTACAGTACCATCCTCGCAGTATTCATAATTCGAAAATATCATAATATATAACAAATGAAATGTTCGCTTTTTTTGTTTCTTCCATCCTGCATCACTATCTCTGGCAATTCGCTTTTTTTTGTTCTTCGTCTTCAAAGGTTCGCTGGAGAGTGTCGTCAAGACTTAAATAAAACTAGAAGTATTGCTGTAACTCTACTGCAGTAATTAATTAATTATCGTCGGTCTACTCAAACATGGGCACGACAGAACAGGGACACCACTATGTCCAATGTAGTTTTTCTTAATTTTTATGAGGAGTTTTTCCCGATCATGTCTAGGACCTACGGTATTCATACTAGTCTAGATGAGTCACACGAGGCAAGATTCTTTTCTATTTTAATAGTCGCTCATGTCTTTCTCAATTGCTGCCAGTTCATCATGTGAAAGGTCTAGATTAAAAAGAAACTCACTGACAGATACTTCGCTTGCTCTTGACAAACGTTCAGCCATGTTTGATACACGTTTAGTCTTGGTAAACCAAAGATTCAAATGTTCATTTCGAAATTTAGCTTCAGGATCAAAATCTTCCATAACCTTCAAAAAGTCACCAAGTTTTGGATACTGTTTCATGAGATAAGTTGGTGAAGTATGGTCCATACCCTTGGCCCAATGTTTGCGATATCCAAAGGGTGACAATAAGTCTTCTAGTGCACCAAAGAATTCAGACATATGTTCTGACTTGGCCTGAAAGTCAACCCAGAAGGCATCACGTGAGTGACAACAACTCAACATGCTATCATCTTGCTTGGTGGCACGCATTTCAAAGTTGTAGTAGGGGATGCGTGTCGTTTGGCAAAAGTCAAACAATGCTTTGATAATTTCTGGTGCTTTTTCAAAGGGAAAATTAAATTCCATGTCAGCATGAGGAATTCCATTGTTACGCTCCTTACATAACACATGATGATGTTGACCTTCATAGTATGCCAAGCGTTTCAATTGTGAATCCAACACTTGTTGCATACACCTATCAGCTTCATCGTACATTTGCGCTTCATTATGCACCAGGAACTCTTCAAGCCACCCCTTTTCTTCCTCATTTCGGTAATTGGTATAATCCTTGTTATCACTTGCACCGTCAGCCACAGCTGATCCCTTCTCAACAGGATCGGCTTTCCAAACAGTAACTTGATTGATCGAAGGATATACAATGACACGAGTGTACTTGGAGCTCCTAAAGATATCATGAATATTATCTTCGAGACCTTCAAAAGGTTGAGCTGTCATTTTTGCAGCCAAGGTCTCAAGTGGTGTACAACGCATCTCAGCCTCAATCACAATACCAAAGACTCCATTTGATGGAGCCATGGCTTTAAATATTTCTGGATCATCTTGGCGAGAAACTTTTTGAATTTCACCGTCAGCCTTGAGGAGAGTATACGATTCCATGAAAGCATGGAGGGATGGTGTTGTCAGCGACCCACCATGCGTTCCAGTCTGAGTAGAAAGGGTAGGGTTTGATGTACAATGTGAGGTCTACGTAAGCTTTAGAAATGAATAAAGTGTACAAGAGAAACAGATCATGAATTTTAAGATAACAGACAACTTACCATCACAGCTCCGACGACAGTTTGCCAATCGATCGTTCCTAAAGTACCAAGACTGTGTGAATGAATGGACCGTTGTGTAAGATAGATATAGTAATGATGGTCCATGTAAAGAGTGACTCTGTTCAAAAATAACCTGTTCGATGACATAACATACTTACCCTAACCCATATGGTGCAAGTGCATCAGCCAATTTGTAAATGACAACACCACCCTGCACCGTGACAATATTTGTTTCGGTGTCAATGTTCAAAATTTGATCAAAGTGCTCTAATGAAAGAATAATCTCTTCACTGTCAATGAGTGGTGCACAAGAATGTCTAGACCCGGCGCAACGAATCTTCTTTGCCTTGATTACAATATCCTTAAGTTCCTCCAATGTTTTGGGGCGACGATACTTGCTTCCATCAACTGCATATGAATTTGACCAATTCTGAATCATGTCAAGTTCCACCATGGGTATAGAACTTCGACGGGTTGCAGCCTCGCGAACATTGGCAACAGCAACCGGGCCATCATCATCAGTTGGGTGTGGAACCATTATAAATTATAAGGCATGTATGAATGGAACAAGGTGTTGATATGCTATTCTCGCGATGCTGTCAGAAGGTAAAAAATTCTGTTTAAGGTAATAGATCGGCTTACATTTTTTATGTTTTTCGAATGAAAAAGACAACGGAACACCAAAAATGAACTGGGCGAAGTACATTTACCTGCATCTTTTTTTCACATGATAGAATTCCATCTGTACCAACTGTTCCTGCAGACGTTCTACCAGTGAACAGGTAAGATACCGACCATTATTTGCAGAAGATCTTGGATTAATGGACAGAAATGAACACATCGATGACCTAAAGACCATATTCTCTATTTATGACTCTAATAAGTTTCAGGAGCTCTTATTCACGAATACTAGAAAAAAAAGTTGTTTTATGATTAGCTGAAATAAAATATACCGAGAACTAGACTACCTGGTATTTAATACTTTTTTTAATATTATGTTGTGGAACGGAAAAAGGGGAGACCAAAACACTGTATAAATTGCTCGGCCGCCTTCGGAACTTAGCGGGGGTCCAATAAGAAACTGAGAGAGGAGAAGCCGACGGGGATACCATAATTGGTAAGGACCTACAGTAATCACTATCAAAAAATGATATTTACTCGTATGAGATTTCTTTTATGTATTTACAGTATGAAACAGCCGTTACGAAAAAGATCTTTGGTTCATCTACGGATTTTTTCTACGGTATATCTTGTACTGTACGATTTTAGGACCTTCCTCATAGAAGATAAGGTCCTGAATACATCATTATTATTTTTTATAATATGACTCTGCGGCTTTTCGGGGAAGTCTCACATTGGAGCGAATTTTGAGATTGAACACTTTAAGGACTGCACGCACACACTCATCAACAACCGCATCATAACCAGAATTCCTGTACCGGTAGGTCCTTCATCTTGCGATCGAACCTATCAAAAGAAGAGACCCGGTATTATATTTTTTCAATTGTAGACTACAATTTAATTGAATAGTTGTGCACGCTTCCTTTTCTTCGAATAGACAGGAGTGCCGGTTGAGAGAGTTGAAACAAGGCGGAGGTGGAAGAATGAAGTTTCCAAAGAAGCCATCTTCGTCATTGACGGCTCCAAAAGCTACATTGTACTTTGCATCGATGTCTCTTTTTGGTGCTGTCATGGCTGCTTATTCAAAAGACTTTCCGTTAATGGAATATGGAAAGAAGATTACAATCCCTTTCCCAAATGACCAATTAATTCTTGGAATTGGTAGTTTAACATATGATTCTACGAATGATGTATGGATAGGACCTGCAGAACACATTGTGGGGACGTCTGATTCTAAATATCCTGGTATATCCGATCCGCGATTTTATCATATGAAATTAGATTTTGAAGAAGGAACAATTGATTTTGTAGATGATCCGCCCATGACATATATTCAACCTGGTGATGGATTAAAATGTGAGGGTATGGACATTGTTCCTGGTAGCGATACTAATGATGAAATTGAATATTGGATTGTGTCGGAAGCTAATTCACACGTTGTGAAAACGTCAACCTTTTTAAGTAAAAACTTTGGACCACCTGATTTAAACGCCTATGATCCTAAAACATATTCTACGTCACGTTTGGTACGAGTTAGTTCAACGACAGGGAGTATTGTAGAAGAAGCCGAAATTCCAGACTTTGCACAATGGTCTCCACAAATTCATAATTGGGATGCTACACAATGTGTAGGTGATCGACCATTCCAGGGTATGCATGCCGTGTCCATCTATACACCAGAAGATGATGATACTACTCCTAGTCATAGTACCATGTTTATAGGGGTACAATCACCGCTCTACCAAGATGGAGCAAGCCCTAAATCATTTGATATTGGTAGAACTAGAATTCTAGTGTATAACGTTTCTTCTTTGGATTACGGTGATACTTCAAGTGCTGCTACTACTGCAAACTACGTCAAATCGTTTCGGTATGATACATCTCAATTAACGATTGAAAACTTTCAACGAGCCTCACGACATTTCAATGGTCTAATGGCTATTCAAGCTCTCAACGAAACATCCTTACTTGTTGCAGAATGTGAAGATTTCTATAGTTTTACAGATGATAAGATTATCAATCGTATCTTTCATGTAGATATTGATCTGGATGCTACTGTGGATCATTGTGAAAGTCTTCTTGATTGTGACATTGATGCACCACCCAAACGACTTGTATGGGAACGGCAAGAAAAAAAGTTACAATTGGATGGGATTGCTCAAGGTCCAGTTGTGAAACTTGATAATGGTGTTGAAATGCCTACACTTGCTTTAGCATTTGATGCCGATACATACAATGGTGTCCAATTTGAACTATTAACGATCAATCTTGACGAACTTCGATCTGGTCCTATTTGGGTCCAAGAAGATGATAAGGATGAAATTTTGCAGAAACGAATCCTTGCATTGTCCGTTTCTATTGGTGCCGTTATTATTTTAGTTGTAATACAAATTTACTACATGCGTCACCTTGAAAAGAAGAAATTTCTTATGAAAGCCCAGACAATGTTGACTCAAGATTCAATGAGTACCAAAAACGACATGTCCTCCAAGAAGAAATGGAGATTTAAAGATTATGCCATAGGGACAGCAATGGCAAATTCATTTCTTGTGGGTGGTGTGACATTTGGCTTTCCAGGTATGGTATTGATGCTTCGTAAGGATGGAGTTTATGCCGATCAATGTGCGTGTGGAGCCTTCTGTTCAACGGAAAAGGAAAAGATTGCCTTAGTTTCGACTCTAGGATTTGCTGTAGCCATTGGTTGTCGTCTCTTTGTGGGAATTTTTATGGACAAGCAAGGTCCAAAGACAACAGCCATGATTTGTTATTCGGTATTTTTCGTTGGATTCCTTCTCCTCGCCATTACTCCAGCAGAAGAATTATCAGATGTATTTCTTTATGCGTGGCTCCTCTTATCATTTGGTGGATCAGGAGTACATGTAACAGGATTCCATTTAACAAATCTTTACAAAGGCAAATCCAAGAAGAAAGCTTCTGCCGGTATCTCTGCAGCATTTGGTGCTTCGTCAGCAATCTTTCCTTTCATGCAAATATTCAATCAGTTTGCTGGTGTTAGTTTACAAAAAATGTCCATATTCTACTCTTGCGTCGTCCTCATTATGTGGATCAACAACTTCTTCGTTCAACCTTGGACAAGGGTACAACCAGGGGTACACATCGAACCAAAGTTTGACTTTTGGCGAAAGGAATGGTGGAAAAGAGGTCTTAAGAGGAAGCCACTTGGATGGCCGACTATTTTTAAAATCTGTCGCAAATTTGAAATGTGGGGAGAGACGTTGTTTTATTCTATTTCCCTTCTCCTTTTGACACACTTTCTTTCAACGGCGGCACAGCTTTTGGCCGAGAAAGGAGACATTAAGTTCACTACTAACCCAAATGACTGGACAGATTACGTCTACACTCGTTTGGCGGGATGGTTCAATGCTTTCGGCTTTATTTGGTTCCCCTTGGTTCAGTATATGTTGACTGAATATTCTTGGTCGGTGGATTACATACTCTTGGCTTGTGTAAACATTGCTGTGTTGGCTATTATTATGGCCAGGTCACTTGAAGTCCAAGTCATTGGTAAGTTGCGGCATTTTCCAATTTTATATATTCTGTATGGAAGTAACTCATTTCTTAAACTTTGTTGAATTCACATTTGCATTTATGTCATTTCCAGGGTTTACATTACTGTCGATGGGACGTTTGATGCTATTTAGTTTTCACCATGCATACGTTCTTGATGCTTTTGGAATTCAATTTTTTGGCACACTTAATGGAATATCATCATTGGTGGCAGCCATCATTGGATTGATAAGTTACCCGCTTCAGATATTTGCATTAGGAAGGACCTTTTCGTTTTCGTTTGTGCCGATTGGATGTTGTGTTTTAGTGAGCTTTGCATTCCCCCTCATCTATCGCCGCATTCCTTTGAAGAATTGGTCTGAATCATACGGTGTCCCGAAGACCAAGTGTCGTCGTCCAAAAACTGTGGCTGAATTGAAGGAACTTGTGATAGGATCTTCCAAAATTCGCTGTTCTGGAGGAATGTATTCTTGTTCACCACTAGTTGCTTCCGAAGGAATTGTTATTTCTCTTGAGAATCTCGACCGTGTCCTTGAGGTTGACTTGGATAAAAACGTTGTGAGAGTGCAAGGTGGTGCCACTATTGAACATATTTGCAAAACTTTGCAGCAGCATGGAGTAGCTATTCCTGTCATGGGAACAATTGATGGATCAACCATTGTTGGTGCGCTAATGACTGGCACACATGGGTTGGCACTTGACCTTCCTGCCATGCATGCATTCGTAGAAGGTTATCAAATCATTAAGGCAGACGGATCTACGGTTAAAGTGAACCGTGAAAAGACACCCGATGTGTTTGCCGCCATGGCACCCTCAATGGGCACTTTGGGTGTTGTGACCGAAGTGACAATGCGCATTGTACCATTAGAATATCTTGAAGCTCGCATTGAGGAAATGACTTTTAATGGCATGATATCAAAGTTTGTTGAGGTGATGCAAGGAAACAAGTATGCGCGCATGGTGGTTTACCCCAGTATTGATAAGGTTACGGTATGGACAGCCAACCCTGTTGAAAAAGGAGCTGCAGTAGAGGCTGGCGCTAAGCATAATAAAGGCGTTGTGAACTTTCGGGATGACAATGAAAAGTCGTGGTTAAAGCAATATCAAAATCTTACCAAGAGTGAAAAATCCTACCATGAAGCAGATGTAGTTCTTGAAAAGGTTGTCAAATCCCAACTCAAACGCCTGGCCCACTATGAAGGTCAGTACAACCATGTGTTGGCACTAGAAAAGAATAATGGCTTGCCGGTAGCACACTTAGAAATGGCATTTGATTTTCAAAAGGCGGAACATGTGCTTGGAACTATTCAGAGTTATTGTAAATCGAATCGCATGCCACATTATAGCTTTGAAGTGACAGCATCCAAGAAAGATGATGCACTATTGAGTTGTTCTTCGGGTCATGATGGATATACTTTGTGGGTTGGCTTTCAAGCTAAATCAAAGAAGGCTGAAAAATTCTTTGCCGAAATGGAAAAACTTTTTACGACAGATGAATATCAAAAACATTGGGGAAATGGTGGTTTGGAGTATCCAAGTACAGAATACATGCAAAGTTGCCTCTCTACCTCAACATTCGATGAATTTGTCAGCGTCATGAACGAGTTTGATCCAGAAGGAAAATTTCGAAGCACGAAATCGAAAAATCGTTCATCATTTTTTCGAAAGCAACGAGAGACAAATCTCGAAACTGACCTTATACAGCCGACCAGTCAAGAAGAAGAGGCTGTCTAGGTTTAATGTGATAATATTCCTTCAGATATGAAAAGCAAACGGGCGTTTCTTGGTAACCACCTAAAGGACTTATCAGCATTTGTTACTTCAAAGGCGGCGCATTCGAGCACGAATGTGGAAAAAAGGGAAAAAGACCGCCGGGGCACGGAGATAGACTATGGATCCGATAAAAGCGGATCGTATAGTAGATAATCAGATGTCTAAGCGTTAGAGTGGTGACCGTCCATTAAAAAAAAATAATTCTATCATTGTTTGTATTCTTATTGTTTGTTTGTTTGTTTGTTTGTTTGTTTGTTTGTTTGTTTGTTTTTGTTTATGTTTTTCGTAGTTTATTTCCAATATCCTCCTTACCGGCTCTAATCCTCTTGTCCCCCTGTCGAGAGAAGAACAAACATAATAAGCTCGGTATGCAGTAGCATACATGTATGTGAAACTCCCATCAACGCCCCATGGCAAAAGGAATATGTTCCCACATCATATATCCAATCTCTCGTCATTTTTTATTGTTAGTCCTCCATCAAATAAAATCCCCATAGTTAGTTGTAAATAGTAAGCAGTTTTCAGTTTTAAATATCAATTCAAGTAAAAGAAAGAAAGTTGGAATCATCGTCATCAGAAACTGGCGGTGGAGCTTTTCAACCAGATATCTGCAGTATGTTTCAAAGCGGATGTTTCCGAGGTAGATAAGAAGTTTTTGTCTACCTCAGCGTTGTCCAAAACTTCGTTGAGACAATTCACTGCAAATGTCTTGAAATCACGAACAGCATCATTTCGGCTAGCAGATCTTTCCCAGATTTGTTGTACAGAGACGGCATGATTCTTACGGAACCCAGTTGTAAACATACAAGATGGGAGTAGGGTGGAAGAGCACTCCAATGGATGTAAGGCTCCTCGATACTGTTGAAACTCAATGCCTAACATGTCACAAGATGAGATCAACTGTAAGATCTTACTGCACAAGTCATCACACCCATTCGGTGCAGTTGTCATACAGAATTGCGCAATCGTAGCAGGAACATCTGTGTTCGCTCTTTCCAACAAGGTTTTGACAACAACATTAACGGTTTTGACATCATCGACAGGTGCTAACAAGAAAAGCTTTTTCGGTACTGGTTGGACAGGTGTATTAACCTCTGAAACGAATGCAACCTTTTTTCCTCCCACAGGACGAGGTTCATCTTCACTAGTCATACTGTCATCTCCATCAGTCACGACTCCAGTGGAGCTAGATGAACTACGAGCACGACGTTGCATGGACTCGTCATCGTCATCACTATCATAATTGTACTCATCGTCGTATGTAAGTACTCCTCGTGGAGCTGAGTAAGCCATCGCATGCGCATTGGGATGAGGGGGAGTTACAACACCCTGAGGACCATTACGACGCGCACGTCCAGATCCCTTTTTAGCTTTCCGAACATACTCCTCTAGTTTCATGGCAACCTGTGACACAACCAAGGATTGTTCTCGCTCATCTTTATCCCCTGAAGCGCTAACGTCGTCGTCGTCTTCATCCTTTGCTACACCAAACAAACGTGTGCTAGTTAATGGGTCTGCTCCTCCAGTCTTGGGGGCGTTACTAACACTTGCGGCTGAGGTTACAAGAGACAAGTCAACATGTACATCATCCTCGGGTTCTGATTCTTCCCGCTTAAGGCTATTACTCATTGCAGCATTGTAGTTCAAATTCCAACCACGCCGAGACCGTTTGTTGTTTTCTGGAAAACGTGGTGGTTTCTCATAGGAAGCTGTGTTAGAACGTTTTCTCCTGGGCTTTCTTGCAGCAGCTGCTGCAGCAATAGCAGAGGATTCATCGTCACTGGGATCTGCAACAGTAGAATCGTCGGTATCACTATGCTCTCTAGAGTTAGTGTGGCTCCTAAACACGTCGTTCGTTTCCAGACAGTCAAGAACAGTTGTACTTTTTTTATGTTCGCTACTGGTAGCCCCTCCAGCCATAGCGACAAGGTTATCACTGCTACTGTTGGCACTGCTGTTGTTGGATTTTCTTGATCCAGCACTGCCAGTGGATGAAAAACGATTTTTTCTTCCATCGACACCGGGACATGTCCTCCTCCTCAACAAATGCAAATCCTGAGGTCTGTCTCTATGGAATAGTCGATGTTTGTAAATCCAAAAGGTACGTTCTCTGTTCACTTTTCTAAAGTTGTAAAAATTCAGCTGTCGAACAAGTGACTGGAAACGAGAATGACGAAAATATTGTGGAAGTGTTTCCGCTTCCAGTTTGTTAAGATCAGCACCAATCTTGAATGCATCACCTCCTTGAGTCCACTACATGACAGAATTTTTCAAAAATTTCATAAAAAAAAAAGGGAAGAAAAAATTGCATGAGATTTTGAATCCAAAGAGAGAAGGAAGGACATTTTAGAAGAGAAGATATCCATAAAATTTCCGGCAGTTGGTGTTCGAAAGATGTGCTGACGCTAGTGTGATGCGTGTGAACCAATGAGTGAATCGAAAAAAATCGGAGGACGATGAATCTTAGATCCGCCCCATAACCTCAACGCTCGCCAGAGCCAACCACAACCTCAGGTTTTCTGCGCGCTAATTGGTCGATAACAATTAATTAACGGCAGGTGGAAGGCAAATCATCTAGTACAAACGTACGACATTCTACGAAATCATCTCGAAGGGAACCCAAAACTTCCATATGTCTGCACAGAAAAAGATCTTATGAGATCTCTCTTCGGCAAGTCAGACAAGGTTCCATCTGGTTTGTATGTGAAACGTGACGTAAAACGAGAGCTCTAGCTAGCGACCTTTCTCGAACGAAAAAACGGAAGATAAAGAAAAAACACATGTATTTTTCGAAAAATGGCGCTTCTTCGAACGAACAATCCTACATACACGATGACTTTTCTTTCCATAGAAACACCACACATTCAACAACAATCAACCCATATACACGACCCAATTGATAGAGCACTGATGTCGATCATAGTTCAAATCAAAAGAACATTTTTCGAAAAGCATTCCAACAGATTCTTTTTGTTCCATAGAATGATGTAACCTGACTGATACTTCCGTGCCACGTTATAGAACCAAACAAGACTGAACGGATCACATTTCTTCCACTGATCACATATGTATCAATGCTATTGACATGTTCAATGCTTCGATGGTCTAAATGAACGCCCGCATTCATTGGGAAGAGAACAATGACCCAGTCTCATTTGGCGAAGAACAAATTGACCAGCCAAATCATTGGAGAGAACGTGCAAGATTCCCTTCCGTGAGAGAAACATTCCCGGTCCCGTTCACGATTCAACCAAGAGAACCAAACGCTTTCATTATCGAAACGAAATGAAGTTCATTCTGTTCCACACCGAAACTCATCCTGACGTCCTCCCATGATGGTCGCATAAAGAAAAAATTTCCGCGCCACAGAAAAGAAAACCGTCTGTGTCTGTACTCTACTTACACAAATAACATCGTCTGGGGCACCATTCACCATTTGATACAACTTGAGAATGAATCCAGATGGTACAGCACCATTTCCTTCCTTTGGTTGCTGTTGTGGTGGTGGTGGTGCGGGTGGTGAGACCTCATTACCATGATGGTGATGATAGTGTTGGAAATCGTCTCTCATCATTGTCGTTGGATTTGCCATCGCATTGTTGTTCTTTCTTAGAAAATAAAATACTTGTGAGGGCCGCTATATGCGTAAATCGAGTACCAGTACTCAAGTGCGCGCCACGAAAAAAAAAAATTTTGAGTTTTATTTGGTTTTCGGGGGGCACACACGGGTCCCGTGCACACTCGCCGCGCCTGTCAGCTGCGGTTGGTGGGTCACTGGTATATATCACTTCTGCGGAGATACCTCTTCTAGCTTCTTTACCAGGTACCAGGTACAGTACATTTTGTTTTTACCGGTACTAAAATGACAGGTAGGGATGACTGTCTGTGGATTTGCGCTGATGCTGATTCCCCAATTTTTTGCATTTTTGTTGGTATCTCTGCTTCACGTCTTCTCTCGGTTTCTTCGGAAGTCCAGCGAACGAATGAGAAGTCTTGAGTTTCAGTGTGACGCACAAGAGCCAACCAGAACCAATCAAAATTTACTTCTCTTCTGAACCGTCCAATTGAAAGTCCGTAAATCGGGGTGTACCGGTACTTTGCACATAATATTATATTTTCGTATCTTACGTGACGTAAGGTACACCGTGCACTTTTTACCTTTTTACGTACGTTTCATTATGTCTTCGACGTGGCATCGGTGGCATTGTGTGGGAAAGTAAACGTTACTTCTTACTGGGGTATGGTATTGAAGCTACATACGATGGTACTAACTCTAACCCTCACATTTAGGTAATGTCATAATCGATCAGAGCTCGATCTTTTTCGCTTTTCGGGTTCAAGAAGCGGGGGAAAATAATACTATGTAGGATTATGTCCCCCTGCCGTGACGACAGCACCAAAAAATACCAAAAAAATCGAAGAAGTTTTGGCCAACTTGAGGACACACAGTAAAATCTAGTAAAATAATGAAGGAAGAATCCATTCCGATTTGGTCCCAATGCTGCCACCTACTCAGGGTGTCTTCAACATGAAAATTATTGCAAGTCCTATTTAAATACACAGAAACAAGTGTTCTTACTATCTAGTGTACAAAGCGATACACATGCATATATTATGAACAACAATAATTATCCCTTGAGAAAGTTCGCTTGTTCCTTCCTCATCCCCAATTTTCGTTTCCTACGCTTGGCTGTACTTTGATATTTTTTAGTGTCCTGCTATCTCTTTCAATAAATACCACACGGAATGTATTCTTCTCTTGTCTGTGTGTCAAATGTGCCAGACACAAAAGATCTCACGATGGACGACTCGTTCGACTCCATCAAATTCAAAATGCCTCGGTTATGTCTGCAGGGGAACTTTTTAGGTCCTGGTAAATTGAAAATATGTTCATATTTAGTCAAGAAATACACATACTTTAACAAATTTAGTAAATTAGCTTAAAACTAAAATCAGTGCTACGGTACTACCGGGCAGTGCCGTTGACTCGCGTCTCGCGTGCCTGCCTATCCTATTTTGGATATTGAAAAATTACCCCCGACCGCTCCCTGCTCGCGTAGCTTGTGGCTTGAGTCATGATCATTGCGTCGTTGCAATAGTTCTGATTGATGCCTTTTACCTTGGATTTGCAGAGAGAAAAGCGATCTTCTTCTTGCATTGCTGACACTTGCGCTGAGACGATAGAAAAAACAAAGAACTGTTTTTGGTGTTTGCACTAAAAGTTAATTTCGTGTTTGGTAAAAAGAAAAACGCACTTTCCAACAATGCCATCCGATGACAGTTCGTTATCACGTGCATTTTCCAAATGTACTCTGAGTCCATATGCAGATGACTCCTTATCGTCCACACCTATAGTTACAGATCCTACAACGGGTGGTTGGAAAACAACATCATATTATTTAGATTCTTCAGGACGGTCTAGTTTTATTGTACCACTTCAATTGGGATGTGCATGTCGTGATGATCGTGATCAATTATTACAATCTGGATGTGTCCAACCACCACCAAGAACAAACGAAGAAGAAGAACAACAACAACAAGGAAATAATAAAAACATAAGTGATGCGGACAGTGATCATGACGATGAATCGAATTATACTGATAGAAGTGATGTGAGTTCTTCAAAAATGAAAAAGAAAGAACCATCTACATCATCTCTTAAATTTGAAATTAAAAGTCACACTTCGGAAACTACTACTACTGCTTCTGCTACTACAGCAGAAGCTCAACAAGAACAGCAGCAAAATGATGCGCATCATCATCAAAAGGTTGTCACAGTAGAGGGTATTACTATTCTTTCTTCTGAAGTTGTAGGTAATTCAATTTTATTTCAAACAGAAGTTGTGGTTCGTGCTCATACAACACTTGTGGATGGTACCAAAAATTATAATCAAAATTTAAAACAACGATTAGCTACAGCAGCAAGTCGTTTACAACAACTCCAACAAGCACAAGGACGCCAACCTAGGCAATCGTCCTCTTCTAGTGCCAATGCTTCTGGTGGTGGTGGCAATCGAGCAATGAATCATAGTGCAACATCTACAGTGTCCACTGCATCTACAACATCTTCTGCAACTTCGACGACGACAGCTGCCAGTCAACATGATGACCAATCTCAATATAATATGAATTATGTGTCTGCTGATTTAGAAATTACAGCTGTATTGTCCGAAAAGAAAGAATTGACCGTCAAACAAACCATTGCACCAGGATTAATGGCATTGGAAATGGGTGCAGGAGGACAAGCCTTTTCCGTTCATCCATCGAATCCGACACAACATACGAAACTCTTACCTGCCAAGGTATCCTTATTATTAACACATGCCTTGGCAGTATCGGTAGAAACGGTCAGTGGATCTTCTTGTGGGTCGACATTGGTTCAAATTAAAATTCAACATTCCAATACACATACCGAACCCGTGACGATCACCAACATTGCCATGCATCCAGGACATTCGAGAGAAGATGCTCCTATGAATGGACCAGCTGCTGCTGCTGCTGCACCTACCAAAGATCGAAGTATGCCTGGAGGTGAATATTATGTCACAGATATGAGTAAATTTGTACAATGGGGATATGCACCACGTACAGAACCAAAACTACCATTAACACTACAACCACATGATGCCTATTCGACTGTCCTTATTATTGATGCTGGTGAAGATTTACGTAGTCGATACTTTGTATCACCTATTTCTGTGACAGCTATCGTAGGCAAACATCATCATCAACAGCAACATGCTACTACTAGTAGCAGTGAAGGGGACACATCCTTATCATTGTTGGAACAACAACAACATCATGGTAAAACAACATCTATTGTTGTAGCAGCTGATACACCATGGACCACCGGACGTGTTGCAGTAGAACCAGCAGATGCATTCCGTGTTGATATGAGTATCAATCAAAGTAGATGTTACGTTGGTGCACCACTGGTTGTTTCACTCCGCGTATTGAATTTAAGTCAAGAAACACGTGATTTAATGCTTCTCATGGCAAAGGATGCTGAAAAAGATACTCATCAAATCCAGCATCGTACTTCTATGGCTGGTGCGCTCGCCAATCATAATCATAATGTGAGTGGTGCACGTAGTGTCAGTGGTGCACGTAGTGTCAGTGGTGGTAATAATGGTGCTCCTGTTGGACCAACCAATACGAATAATGCACCACCACCTCCACAAAAGCCAGGATCTGTTAATACAGCTGTTGTATCTGAAGTAAATGGTTATACCTTTGGTGTTTGGGGATTAAGTGGTGATGATGATGGAACTACACGTCATAATCGTGACCATGAATTATTGGCAGTAGATGCAGCACTTTTGTTGGGAGAAGTCAAGGGACAACATTCTGTAGATGCAGAATTACGATTTGTACCATTACGTGAAGGGACACTTGATGTACCAAATTTGAAACTTTATGACAAAATGAATGGTAAATGGTATAATTGTGTACACATGTTGAAAATTGTGGCTGCCACCAAAAAAGAATAAATAGGACGGAAAAAAGAAATTTCAAAAAGATGGTCATCATTCAGTATACCTTTTTTAAAAGAAAAACTTACAGTTATTATTATCAAAGGCTATGCAGTAGTCTGTATTGTAGGTCTACAATGTGAATTTGTATACATGCGAAGGTCTACATCTATCTTGTGACTTGCTTTTTAAATTATATTCGTTGTATTCATCTTTTTGTTCTGAGCAGTAGTCTAGTCTAGACTGTGTTGTATCCATATGGATGGTAATCTCGTATGAGTACAGTACCTTCCGACTCAAATTATGATCTCGACTTGGAAAGAAAAGATCCTACGGTAGGGTTAGTGCTTTGTTTAAATGCCAGAGGCAGAACAGTAAAGAAATCATATACTGTCATTATCATCTGTGGAGGAGGATAAATGATCTTTGGAGATTAGGGAAGAGAAGCAACATCTCTATTCCAATGAATGTTCAGGAGCCAAGATATTCCCTTGAGAAGTTTGACTTTTATGAAACACTAGCAAAGTTCAGGACTAATTACAGTACTTTGGTTATGGTGCTGTCACATGTGTGCTGTCACATGTGTTTGCCGAGGTAGATGTTTGATGAATGTAACTTTCAGTTATACTTGATAGGATGTTGTTCGATCATATTTTCAGTAATCATAACAAGAAATTTAGTAGCAAGAGCAAAAGCAGGAAAAATACTTCCAAGTTTTCCTCGTCCTGCACTTTCACCGTGTACTGGTACAGTGAAACGGGATTTTGCTGTCCCACGGTATTTTAAGAAGTCCTCTCTAGGACCTTAGGACCCTCTCTACTAGTAGAGGACTTCTCTAGGACCATAGCTAGGACTACCTGGATTAGGACTTATATAGTGACTAGTGAGGTCTGAGTACCACCACATGGCAGCCCTCACCGGTCCTAACGGGAATATTACCACACTAAAATATGAATTTTCATATTGAGCTATAATTATTTGTACAGTTACGAGGTACCTGGTACTACTGTATATATACTACCTGGTACCCCAGGTACTTTACCCATCGTACGAGTACAGTACTATGTACATACTACATGGTAGTAAAGGATGGATGAACTTGAATGCCGTTTTTGAACAAGGTACACGGTACTTTGTACGATACAATGTTACATAATATAATATTATAAAATTATGGACGCACCCCTGGTCGATTCTACCTGGTACATTTACTTTTAAGTACATATTATTGAATATTTATATATAAGTAGTGCTGTCGTAAGGTACTGTAATTTGCAATTTACCAGGTAGGTCGAAAATAGTGTTTGCATATGAAAAATTTTGTATCGCTTTACAAGTACAATGAACAGTTTTCTATATAATATTACAGTCACTGTAGTCATTACTCGTAGGTACAGACATTAACATAGTACCTGGTAAGGAAAAAGAAATAAGCAAGCCCTCAATAAAGGATGCCAACTTTTCAAACGGACGAGTAGAGTACAGTAACTAGTACAGTATACATCAGAAAAAAAAATCAGCTTGCAGCTTCCCGAGTTACCTAGGTTTGTGATTTCACGACAAGCAAGATGACGAATGAGACCGGCGGTGGAGAACATAGGAATAATGTCCCGTCATGGCTTAACGATACACCATGCTTTTCCTGGAATGCATTGCGTCGAGAGCGCAACTCCATGTCATCAGAAGCACGACAAAAAATTGAAAGGTGTAGGTATGGAATAATTGATAGAAACGACCTTGTGGAATCACCGGAACTAGTTTCAAATTCACTTGAACTCATGGAAGAAGCTATAGAAGCCATAGAACACAAAGAGGCCTACGAATTAGCCATGTTTATAGATCCAATCAATTTCGGGAGCGTTGACTTTCGACTTGCATTTTTAAGGGCGGATAATTTCGACACCAACGCTGCTGCTCGACGGATTGTTAATTACTGGGAGAGGAAGGTGGAATTGTTTGGTACCGAAATTGCATTCCAAGCAGACCTATCAATTCTATCAGTAAAAGAAGAGGACTGTTCTGCCTTAGCAAAGGGTGGATTTCGGTTGCTGCCAAATACTGACGATTATAGAAGGGCTATCTTCATGCAGTTTCCACTTTATTATGACAGCAACCCAGATAGTATGGTAAGAACATATCTTCGCTGTGTGCGAATTCATCTGTACATTATTCACTTTCTATGTGTATAAAGAATGTTTCCTTATCGCACACTGCGCTTATTGTTTTGCCCTTTTCGCCACTATTTACGGAGAGCAGCTCCGCTTAGTTTGGTTATTTGTTCATCTCTTCGCATTTGACGAGGAGAGATCTGATTTCAATCAAAAAATGGGTGCAGTTTTTTTATGTGGGAAACAAACACCATCCGATCAGATAAGCATGCCATTTCAAATGACTGAGTTGAAACGGTATTATCAGTCTGCTTGCACTGACTTGACCTTCGTTCTCCCAATAAAAATGTGTTCGATACACGTTTTCTCACCAAACTGGTTGACGCATTTCAGGCATGAACACCTTCTGGGATACTTTACTGCAGGGCTACGAAATTATTTGACATTTTATCCACCAATGCAAGTTGAGAAAAATCTAGAATCACTTCGATCATGTGGTATCCGTCCAGGATCTATCCCAACCGAACAAGGAGGATCATTCGACTTCAACTATCATGCGTGGTTGGAAGATCTCATTTTTCATGAGATAGTCGCAAAAGGATTAGCATTTAAGGATATTGAAGAGAAGTTTCCATCAGTCAAACATTTATTTACCCTCCTTAATTCATAGAGATAGTGTTGAATCTTTGGATTAACGTGTAGTGTATGATTTAGATTCAAAAAGCAGAAACAGATACATTGAAAAGGGAGACAAAGAATTAGAAAAGATATTTTTCTGAGTCTGTAGAGTGATTGGCTTACTTTGAAGTGACTTGAAATTTTTTTATCATTAGATTGTTTTAATTCTTGTTCTTACTGTTAGGAAAGTTTAAGCATTGGATTGATTTACTTGCTGTTCTGGTTGTTACTCTGTTCATTATTAAAATTAATAGACTTTTGTTTTGATTGTTTCCATTTTCTTTTTGAAATATGAAAAAATATGAAAAAATTCAATAACCTCAAGTGTGACTCTTTGTTTTATACATAAACTTTCGAATGAAAAGTGATAAGATATATGTCATCCATTTTGCGAAGCTCTCTCTAGAGCCAAAATTTGACCCATCTAACGATTGTGCTAAATTCTATGAGCCTCTGTTACTAATAAACCTGGCATGTATGCATCATTTTTTCAGATATTCTTGTAGCTGATGAGACTTGCAAAATTACACGAGCATTAGGATGAGAAAAAATAATGACAAAACAAAAAAACATTCCATACTCGATTAAGCATCATCTAGGATACCAGTTCGCGTATATAGAAGGAAATTTTTAAAAAAAGTGATTCGTGTGGATTGATGATTCAAGATTCCTTTATTCCAAAACAAAAAAGTACGCGTAATATGTCTGTGCATGTGTGTCACTATGTGTGTGCATGTGTGTGTGATATTCTGTTTTTAAAACTATATTTCTTAAATCAAATACATTATGTAATTAAGCACAAGCAGCTACATGAATGGAGTATGTGCTGCCTACACTACCTTATCTAGCTTGGAATACCGGGAGAATGGAGAGGAGGGGGGTGGGGGGGGAGGAGAAGAAGCAGAAAAGTCTGCACTAGCTATCTACTTTCAGGTAACAGTCCAGCGATTCGAAGTGCTTCTTCTACGTCTCCTTCAAACTTGGGATCTAATTCAACCAAGGGTGGACGACAAAAGGCTGAATCAATAAAACCCATACGTTTCATTGCCCATTTGGCTGGTATGGGATTGCCCTCAATAAACAAATTTTGATGAAGAAGTTTCAACTTTTCATTCACTGCTTCAGCTTCCTCCATGTCACCACGAATACCTGACATCATGATGTCATGCATTTGCTTAGGTGCACAATTGGCTGTTACTGAAATACATCCATCACCACCTAATTGTACAAAATCAAGACTCGAGCCATCATCGCCACTGTACAATAAAAAGTCATCACCGACAAGCTTGCGAAGTGATGTGACTCGCGACAAGTCACCAGTCGCATCCTTCAACCCAATCACATTTTCATGTTCCGCGCATAGTGCAATGTTTTCATCCAACACGTCGATACCAGCACGTCCAGGAATGTTGTAAATTACGACAGGTAAACCCATGTCCGCCATAGTTAGAAAGTGGTTGACAAGTCCTCTTTGGGGTGGCTTGACGTAGTAGGGTGAGACCACAAGGTTGGCATCACAGCCCAAATCAATGGCCTGTTGTGTCATGGCCTTGACAGATTGAGGGTTGATGGTACCTGTCCCGACTAAAATTGGAATTTTACCCTTGACCATATCAACCGCTGTTGTTAATACCTTTTCACGTTCCTCCATGGTCATGACGGAGGCTTCGCCAGTTGTACCAAGGATGCATAAATTGTCTGTTTCATTATCAAGATGATATTGTAAAAGTTTTTGCAATCCTGGAATATCAATATCACCTGTAGGTGTCATGGGAGTAATTAAGGCTACAGAAGATCCCTTTTTCATGGGATTAATTTCATTGGCATTGCTTCCAGCATTCAATGCAGTAGATCTACTCCTTGATAGTTGTTGTTGTTGTTGTTGAATCAGTGTTGTAAATCCACATGTAGAGTAAGAATTTAACAAAGCAAGAGCTGCAGTGGAAAAAAGAGAAAAACGCATTGTTCCAGTATTGAGAAAGAGATGTCGTTCAGTTAATTGTTTAATTTGTTTCTTTGCTGCACAAGAAGTGTTACTCTCCAGTGTGTCTGCTTTTGTTATACTATAGAGCTTAGAAGGAGGTCGTCAACGTGTTCACTCAAAGATGAGCCACTCAAGTAGAGCAGAAGCGAATAAGCGATATGATACTGATGACAGATGTATCTTTTCGCAAGAAGTTACGTGGTTCCTGGACGCACTTTCATGGGCTCGTCAGTCGTCGTCAGGACACACTTTTGCGCGTCCATTGCGCAAGACTTGCA
The DNA here is from genome assembly GCA_014885115.2 of Asterionellopsis glacialis. Classification (NCBI taxonomy): domain Eukaryota; phylum Bacillariophyta; class Plagiogrammaphyceae; order Rhaphoneidales; family Asterionellopsidaceae; genus Asterionellopsis; species Asterionellopsis glacialis. Next base: position 4,917 of record WKLE02006013.1, on the reverse strand, counting down.
AGATACAAGATACAAGATACGTACAAGTAGTAGAAAAATTTGAGATACAGTACACGAAAGTTCTCGTGGTCAACACTTTTAACCCCATCTATTTATCCTCTATTTTGGTATTTATTGGGAGTAAAAAAAGGGGCACCTACGACGTATCCGTTGATGTTTTTGGCGCCTTTTTTGACAGTTGGATTTTTTTCTTGTGTCTCTCCCATCGGCGGCTTTTTTCTGTTGTGGAACGAAAAAATGTAAAAAACTACATAGAAAGAAAAACATCACCACACGACCAGACACACGTTATCCCGTAATTTAATAAGAAGCATTACAAAAAGCACTCTGTGTTTCGATTGCTTTCGGTCATCACACGCAAAGCGTCACACTCTACAACATTGTATCATACATTCTGATTAGATATATCTTTGGTGACTTTCGACTCTCTAGTAGAAGTGGAGTGTGTGTAAACGACGGCAAGTATCATGTCGTCGACACCTCGCAAAAGCATGACACCTCGAAAGAGAAGTGGAATGCCACGATTCTCTCTTACTGCGAGATTAACACCACGAAAGAATAAGAATCTCACTCCAAGTAAACCACCTCGTAGAACTCCTCGAAAGACGCCTAAAAAGAGTATTCCAATGGAAACTGTTGCTCCTGCAACTGCAGCTTCAGCGGCGACACCCATGGAAACATCCAACGATGAAGAGGAAGCCATTGTCGGTAAGTTTTATTTCGGCCAATCCTTTGTTTTGAGATTTTCATGAAAACTGTGATTCATTACTTCTTTCTTTCTCTTTCTGTCCTTCTCGACTGACTATGTAATTCTTGTCGCCATTTTTGTTTCATAATATATTAGTTGCTATTCGTATGCGTCCCCTCAATAACAAAGAATCAGGTCCAGACGGTTCAACATCTACCACTAACAATCGGGTTTGGCGGGTCCTTCCACAGTATAATTCTATTACTCAAACTACCAATACTGGTCAACCATTACCTGAAAGAATTACAGGTCGTACATTCTTTACCTTTGATAAGACTTTCGGTGAAAATGCGTCTACATCCGATGTATACGCTGGAGTGGCAAGGAAAATTGTAAAGTCTGTTGTAACTGGTCTTAACGGAACTATCTTTGCTTACGGTCAAACTTCTAGTGGTAAAACGTTCACTATGCAGGGATCTGGAACAATTGAAGAAGGAAGCACCAATGGTGGAGGTATTGTACATATGGCTGCCACAGAAATCTTTTCGCACATAAAAAATACCCCTGATCGTGTCTATCTCGTCCGTGCATCTTTCATTGAAATCTACAACGAAGAAGTAAGAGATCTCCTTGGGGAGAGTGATGTCTTACAAGTCCGCGAAGACCCCCGCAGAGGAGTTTTCGTCAATGCTAATGAAGAAATCGTAACAGACTTTGAGAGCTTGTTGAGGATTTTGTTCTCCGGTGATAAGAACCGTGCATTTGCTGCCACGAGTATGAATGAACGGTCATCTCGTTCACACACAATTCTCCGTATAACTATCGAAAGTCGACAAAAAGTCGATGAAGAAAACGAAGAAAATGAAGGAGGTGTTGCCAATGGGACCAGATCTGACGATGGAGCTGTACGAGTCTCTACCCTGAATCTAGTAGATCTTGCGGGATCTGAAAGTGTTCGTCATACAGGGGCTACTGGAAAAACACAACAGGAGGGTGGAAAGATTAATCAAAGGTACGAGAGAGAATCGTTGGTTGGTGACTAATGTCATTCTTACACTTTTATATACGTTTTCATCTGACACTTCTATTTGTTGATCCGTACTTACTTCTTTTCAGTCTTTTAGCCCTTTCGAGTGTTATAAATTCTCTTGGACAACCCAGTCAATCGCATATCAACTTTCGTGATTCAAAACTGACTCGTATCCTACAGCCAGCACTGTCTGGAAATGCCCGTATGGCAGTAATTTGTTGCGCAACTCCATCACAACTCTACTTGGAGGAAACTCGATCTACTCTTCTTTTTGCCTCGAGAGCGAAACTTGTAAAGACAAATGCTCAAGTAAATGAGGTAATGGATGATAGATCAGTCATCAAGAAACTCCAGAGGGAGCTGGCCGAAGCTCGTCGACAGACAGGGGGGGTTGCTCCAGATCAAAGCAAACATCTGGAAGCCCTTAAATCTGAGGTGGCACAAAAAGGATCTGCGGCGCGAAAGGCAGAGGAAAAATTGGAACGTCTTAAAGCCAAACTTCTTAACAGTGGTGTGCTCTTCGGAAGCGACGATATAGCAGTGTCTGATAAGAACCAGAAGAAAGCTCAAGCTGTGCGTAAACGTCGTATTTCGGATGGGTATCTGCATATGGTAACAAAGACACCAGCAAGAAACAGATTTGTCCCGAGTCCGCAGAGTGAAACCAGAGCACCAAAACGAGAAAAGGCTGTACAGCATCTTCCTACTAAACTTTCTCCAGGTGCAGAGCTTACTATTCTACATGAAGCTTATGCATCAAAGGTTGGCCAAGTCAAAACTTTGGGAGGAAAGATTGATGAATCAGAGCAAATCCTTGCTGAGACAAAAACGGAGCTCAATACCGCTCACTCCCAAATGGAGGAGCTTCACCAAGCAAAGGAATCGGCCGTACAAGCAACTTCAAACCTTTCTTCCGAGATTGTTTCTCTTAAAATGGCACACAGTGAAGCTTTTGATGCCCTTGAGGCAGATATGATGGAAAAGATGTCACTACTCGAAGCTGCCAATGCCAGGTTGGAAGAAGAACTAAATGCTGTTCGGAGTGATCATGCCGCTGCCGAGGCGCAGTTAGATGAAATGGCGAAGGAAAAGGATCAACTTCAGCATCAGTTCGATAAGGTGTCCGAGGAACGAGTCCGAAGTGCATTTGAATTGGCGCAAATAAACACCGAAAGAGAGAAGTACATGAAGGAACGCAAAGAAGATAAGCAGAAGCTTCAGGATCAACAGGGACAAATTGAGCTGTTGTCTGGAGTTATACAGGATGCTTCTGAAGAAAAAAGCAAAGCATTCAACCTCGTCAAGGAAATGAAACAGAGCAAAAGCAGCTTAGAAAGTGACAAGGAAGAGGCTTTGGCTAAGGTAGAGGAATTGAATGCTGAAGTTTCTGTCTTACAATCGACTATTCAAGACCAGAATACAAAACTTGAAGTTTCCGAAACCAATGCTCAGGAAAGTGCTGCTCGAGAAGCTACGCTCATTGCTGATAATGAATCAAAGAGTGACGCAATCAAAGAATTGCAAAAGAGTCTTGATTGTGCAATCGAAGAGCATGATGTACAAAAGAAGGCTGCTGAAAATGCATTGAATCAATTGCAATCTGAAAAGGAGAATTTGTTGATTGAAGTTAACAACCTCCAAGTTGCACTCGAGTCAGAAAGTACAGAAAAGATGGAAATCACTACCAACTTAGAAACAGCAACCGCCGAGATCGACGACAAGGCTGCTTCTTTACAAATGGCAAACGGAGAGATTGAAATGTTGCGAGAGACTGTCCAAACTTTGGAAGCTGGGACGGAAAGTCTTACTACCCAAGTAGGAGCTTTAGATACTAAACTCCAAGAGGTAATAGCCGAAAAGTTGTCCTTGAGTGATAACTTGAGTAAGATGACCGAAGAGCAATATGCCATGAAGGCTCATCTTGATGACGTGGAGCAAGAAAAGTTGAAAGTTGAAAGTAAGGTGGTTGAACTCACCTCATCTGTTGAAGCTAAGACGGCAGAGCTTGCAGAAGCCTTTAACCAGAACGATATTCAACAGGAAACGATCAAACAATTGACTCAGGAACGTGATGACATAGCTGCCAATTTGGATCAAACTATGTCCTTGTTCGAAGACAGTAAGGCTAGCAACGAAAAGATCCAATCTAATGTAGACAAGCTCCAATCAGATGTCCAAGTCATGCAAGGAGATTTAAACAAGGTTTCAGAAGAAAAGGCAGAGTTATCAGCCCAAGTCGAAGCCGTGCAGCAGAATGAAATCACATTGAAGAGCAGTCTCGAGAAGGCTGAGTCGGAAATTGAATCACTGAAGGCAACAAGAGATGATCTAATCCACAAAGTAGAACGGTACGAAAACAGCGTTTCGGATCTAAGGACAGAACGTGAAAATGCCTTAGCTGATGCACAAAACAAACAGAATTTGTTGCAAGAGGCAGAGCAAAAGATGATAGAAATGGAGACTGAGCTAGATACTACCAAATCAGGATTGAAATCTGTGCAAGCACAGCTTGAAGCTCTTTCTGGAGACAAGAATGCCGTTACCGAGCAAGTTGAGTTACTCGTCGTCGAAAAAAATGATTTGCAGAAGAAACTGCAGGAGGCAAACACAGAGATTGATAGTTATATTGCTCAGAAAATAACAATTGAAAGTGACGTAGCTGAGCGTGATCAAACTATTTCTCAGCTTAATGAGGAAAATGATAATACGATGTCTCTCGTCAAGCAACATGAAGTAAGCCTGGAAAAAGCCGAGGGCAAGATTGAAAAGTTGGAAATCTCCGTAATCTCTCTCAAGGAAGACTTATTTAAGAGTGAATCAAAGCTTGCAGAAATTGTGTCAGAGAAAGATACAATTGCCGAGCAAATGCGACAGTTGCTTGATACCAAAAGTGAGAATGAAGCAACCCTTGAAAAGGCGAACGCTCAAATTGAAGAGCTATCGAAAGAGGGCGAAGAAGCAAGGCAGATTATCGAAGAACTCAATGAAGTTGTTACAAAAGTTACTAGCGAGCGCGATGAAGTGGTAACCAAAAAGAACGAGACAAATGAAGCTTTGGAAGAAGCAAATGCACTCATCGTGGAACTTCAAAATAACTTGGAGCGTCTCAAGTCTGACATGGAATCTACGAAAGAACAACTTTATACTGTATCTGGTGAGAAGAATGGTGTGATGGAACAAATCGAAAAACTTCATGCCG
>WKLE02005986.1:0-10570 GCA_014885115.2 Asterionellopsis glacialis | reverse complement strand
TTTTTACACTCAAGATTATGTCTCCCATTTGTATTAATTTTAATCCAGAACTTATAATATTCCTTAATAATTGCAGTTTGCGGATTGGTTATCCAAGCATGGAGAGACTGGTTTGTATCTTGCATCTTGTCTTGAATGGTGGTATTGAAGTATCTCCATTGAATGGTTGTTGGATATGTGTGGTGACTATCATACAGTTTTCTAACTTTCTGTCATATTTTGGTAAGTTTGGCAAGTTGTTCTTCTTCTTTTGTGTGGCCATGTATATCCTTATTTTGAAACATCCAGGTTTCATAGGAGAGAGTATGTATACTCTTAGTTAGATACTTACTCCAGTTCAATCCATTCTTCTGTCTTTGGTCTATGGTAGGATCCCAAATATGTAGTTGGGCAAAATGGGTTTCCTGTGTCTTTGCCCAACTGGATGATACTATCCACCCTTTGTGGAATTGGTGCCACCCGGTGATGGTCTGTTCTTGAATGGCTTCAGTTAAGAGGGTGTCAGTCCTGGTTGGATCAGGCTGAGGTGGAGGGAAGTATGGCTCTTTGCCTTTGGACCAGTTAAGGAGGTTCATTTGTATGCTTTTGGCCAAAGGTTTATATGCTTTTTGCTCGTAGGGATTGGTGCATAAGATGATGACTTTTTGTCTGTACTCATGATGACGGCATATATTGGAGCTTCTGAAAAGATGTGTGCATGTTTTGGCATGTGGGAGGCATGATTTCTTATAGTAGTATAAAGCAGTGATACTAATAAAATAGTTTTGGTGGACTGTATATCAGGTATTGCATCATGTTTTAATTGATATTATCCCATCATGATTTAGGAATAATATTTTAAAGGTACAGTAACCACGTTTTCACATGATATGAGCATACTACTACTTAAAACCCCACTTTGAGTTATAATTAATCAGGGATTTCTTATGGGCTGCGGGGAGAGAATTAGTACTATCTCAATCTCTAATCTGGATTTTTGAGGTGAAAATTGTACTTTTAGGTAAGCAGTCAAAATGACATCAATGAGGGGTTTGGCCTGTTTTGGCCACCTTTACCATATACTACAAATCTATTTGTATTTTGTTGGGTACAAAAGTCCTACCAACATTTTTTACTAGCCTCACTAATCCTCCTGTTGTACAGGATGTGGTGTAGAAGGAATACCATCAGGGAAACATGGTTCTTATAATGGTCATGTTGAAGTCTGTTTGCTTCTACTAATGGAGAATTCTGCTGTGTCCTTATAGTGATTTTCCTCAACATTTGTCCAATCCTATGGCATCTCCACATGATATGATGTACTACTAATGAGAAGTGCAGTTCCACCACACATCTGCTTATGTTGAGGTGACATCTTTACCTGGTGCTGTGGTAGACAGTAATGTAGTAAATAGTGACCACCTTTGCTTGCTACTTTTGTTTGGAGTGTTTGAGCGAGACATGTCTTTCCGGTTCCACTTTGTCCAGATATGAGCACGAACTCTTTTTTTGCTGGAAATTTAGTGGGGGAGCAACATCTGTGAAAAGCTTCAAGTAGATCTTTTTGTTCCAATTGTTGATCAAAAAGTTCCCCACTGTTCCCTAAGAGAATAGACGATTCATCAAGATCATGTTCTAAGTTGTTTTTCTGTTGTGAGTTCTTCTCTGGTTCATTGTGATGATCCATGTTATTGAAATCTGTAACCATTGCTTTCGCTGTCTCGTCTGGGTAGTGTTTCTGCTTTGGTCTTTGTTTGCTTTCTTGTGACTGTACATTGTCATTGTCTCCTCAACCCTGTCTAAATTAGGGGGTGCATAATTATTAAATAAATGCAGTTGCCTTATTTGGATTTATATTTAGGTACCATAACCTGTAGAACAGACGTGCAGACCATTTTGTCAGGTTATTACACTGATAAATCGCGATCTGCTGAGGGGAGCCTGGACATGTAAGAAAATTTCGATTCCTGGTCACACGAGAATTTTCCAGTGATGCATCACCGGAGATTTAGGTATTTTAAAAGATGTAGAAAAGACGTAAAGATACCATTCACACATTTTAAGTGGGCATGGACACCCCAGTTGATGAAGAAATAGGCATGAAAGAAAAGAACGCAAAATATTTCTCAAAGTCGGAATCTAGTTGATGTTTTGAAAAATATGAAATGAAGCAGAAGCTATGAAATGATGACAAGGAGGCAATTACAACAATCATCCTAATATAAAATTATGCAATATTTGGTTATTATAATTAGTACTATTTAAAAATTATGATCTACAATGTTGGTTGTTGTCATTTCTCTGGTCAAATGTTATTCGCGTAAAATTGGATCTAAAATCTAAAATCATTTTTTTGGTACTTTTTATGCATTCAATGATAGTTCCAATATTTCCTCTTAAAACTATTATTTGCTTCTAAAAATTCCACAATCACCTAAAATAAACTAATGAGAATGCCGAAGGAAGAAATGAAAATGGTGATATGATGTACTGATTGATTGATTGATTGTTGTTGTGTTGTCGAGTGCCAATTATTGCTTGAAAATATCAAGAAATCCCACAGTCTCCATACTCTATCCGCTAATTCAATCATTTATCAGGGTCACCTTGTGCACAACAATCAACTTCAAATAATATACAACATTATGCAAATAAAATTGTCACATGGGGGTGGAGACTCCGATTGATTGATAGTGCTGGTGCCACAGCATCTCTTTGTCTTCAGCAAAGTATTTCCTATTGCCAAATCTTGACATCAATGCTCACAAGAACACATGACCATTGGTAACTCAACAATCAACCCAGAACATACTCAAGTCGTGAGTATGCTCCACTAGTATCTGTCCCAATCCAATGAAGGTTATCATATCTTGTTTGACGCCTGAGTTGTACAAAGTTCTCCAACTGGATTCAGATGGTGCTTGCAAAGAAGCGTGGGTGATTCTTCCATCACATTTTCTCTTTTCTTCAGCTTATAAAGTCTTGTAGAAGGCTTTTTGATTTCTTGAAAGGATGAATGCTTTCTTGGCTCTATTCTATCATAACCAGTGTTGAGAATGATAGACAAGAATAGGGTCAGATAAAGCGGTACCAAAAAGGTCATCATTGTCATAAAGATGATGATGGTAATAATGAAAAAGAAGAATGAACATAATCTATTCCTTAAAGGTAAGTCTCATGATTGAGATAGATGGAAGGGAGAAAGTACTGGGATGATTGATTGTTGTGTTACTAGGTGATCAGTCACCACCAAGGTTGGTCATGGTGGAGTCATCTTGAGTCTCCCCTGCAGTAGAGTATTGATGTTAAACTCACTACAGTATTCTTTTTCTTTTGATAATTGATAGTATTTTCTTGTAAATATGATAGTAGTATCGAAGGTTTATTCTTGTGGAATCAATATTAAATTCTTTTATACTTGGGATTGTTGAAGAGAGAGTGTACCAAATTGCACAAATGAATTTTGGGTTTGTGGCGCGGTTTGGAGTACCAATTGGCGCTGGTCTACACCACAATTTGAGCAGGCCTGAATTTTAGAAGCGCTCCATTATATATTGACCCAAATTACAGAACGACCTTGGAAACAAATGATGATAGTGGTGGGAACTCCAAAGTCCAAAATTTGGGAATCGAAGTATTATTTTGGAGTTTGTTCTGTACATCGTTTTTGGGTTATGAGTTTAAGCCTCCCAAAAAAATTCTCGGGGTTCAGGATTTCAGCTGTTCAGCTTTGGTAACAAGCTGTTTGCTCAGCACCTGAGGAGACATTTTGTCGACAGGGAAATAAGAACACGAACACACTACATGCTGGATGGGGAGTGATACTCTGCTGGGTGCTGAAAAGCTGATTTGAGATTTTATGTACTAAATAGTACTGTGTCTCTAGCATAGAGTGATTCGAAATGGCATCTTGGGGGGGTCAGTTTTCTTCTGGAGAACAAAGTCACAGCATTAAAGAATGCTTTTGGAGAAGCGGATTTTCCAAATGTCAGAATATGAGATGTGGTACCAGAAATACTGATAGCAGGGACAAATCTGACAACAAAAAGACGACCATTCGATCCACGGATTTTCCTGCTGGTTGCCGTATGAATGGGGATGGCTACGGCACAACAGTATTTACTTGTACTAAATGTGATTGGAAAACAAGTTTTCAATACGACGATGCAGCTGAAGTATATTACTACGAGACACAGCATTATAAAGCCACGCCAGATCCGCCACCACCACCTCATTTTTGGTCTAACATTAATTTGCAACATTGGTACAGTGAGCATCATATTTCCCAAAAGATACAATCTAAACTTCAATCCTATGCCCTCGGGAAGGAGGAGTTATCAGATATGAGTTTTAAACATTTTACATCTTTAGGATTGAAATCGGACGAAGCCGGAATTGTGGCAGCTGCTGTAGACAAAACCAACAACGAGTTACTCAATTCTACCGTGAGCACAACCAAGAGCAGTATGGCGAACGACAATTCAACACATCCATTGCAGCAAGATAAAACAGAAACAAATAAACATGAAACTGTTCCAAGATCACATTCGTTTTGAATTCTAGGTGCTACGAATTTTGCAATACATTGTTTACTTTTTAAATAATGGATTCAACCGACAACTCGTGTCAAAACTATTCTATAACGGTTCTCAGAAGTGCTGGTTTCACTTTATTATATGGTGCATAACAAGTTTCTGTTTCATTAAATGACCGGAGATACCCTTAGTCCTTAGTAACTTATGGATTAAAAATACCATCCTCATAAACTTAGTTGGTGTCAAAATTCATTGCACCTCGCTCAGAGGCCGGAGAATCGTCAGTTTAAGTGTGCCTGGAATGCTGTAAGTGTATCTTTGAGTCTCTCTAGAGACATTTTTTTACGAGATGATATATATATGCCATTGAGCAGACTAGAAATCTTTCCAAATCAGGTTATTTTGGCATTAAAAAATTGGGATATCTCTTGAAGGTAAAGTGATTGGAGACCTTGATACTGTAGTTCCACATCCAAGTAGTAGTCTAATACTTGTGAGACAAGGGCAACGCTAAAGTAAGTCTCCACAATAATGGTATCAGTTCGAAGTATAGACAAAGTACCGGTTTTGAGAAGTTTCCTTATGTAGTTTAAATATTAGAGTCAGATGTATTCTAGTACATATCTTGAGAAGAACAAAATGACTCGACAGTCTCTGCTGCTGATACAAAATTCTGAAAACAGAGGTGCAGCAGAATCTGTTTAGTATGGATGGTATCGAACCGCGTCAAAATCATACGTTTGCTGTTGTAACTCTGGCTTTCCCTCAGTAACCTTCATTGAAGCTTTGCTTAGTTTCCTCGATTAATTGAAGCAAACGGGTTAAAGCTTGCTCCTTGTTGTTGCTGCTGGTCTTGGTATTGTTGCTGTCTTGTACGAGCGAGTTGCTCCAGGATAGCAGCTTCGTTACGGAGGCTCATCAAGGCTGATTCATTATTGAGAATCGAAGTAAGTCCAATCGCACCATTTCCTCCCAAAGTAGCACTAGAAGTACCTGGTGCAGCAGGATGCCCGTCCAATACTGGAGGCATGCTGTAAAAGTTGGGTTCCAATGCTCTCATAGAGGCTGGTCTAATTTTCACATTTTTAGAATTGTTGTACTTCTTACGTTTGATTTTCTTACAAAGGCTTGCTCGACCTTTTAGAAAGAATGGGTGATAATAACCGCCCATATCAGAACCCTCAGTGATCCTTCGGAATCCATATAGGTTTAATTGGCGTTGGAGAGAGGCCATGCGACATGTATTGAAGTACTTTGGCATAAATTCTGCAATGAATTTTCGAGGTTTGTGGATAGCAAACGCGCGGCCATGAGGAGCAAACGAAATTACATCTTCGTTATTGTTTTTCTCTGCTTCGAGAATAACCCGATATAGTTTCTGTGGGAATGGCTCAAAAATTTCTTCATTGTGATTTTTGTTTTCGTCGCCATCATTACCTACAGCTGTACTCATAGTTTCCCCCTCTTCGCTTCCTCGAAGATCAGGTGATTCATTATAAAAGGGATACTGCTGTTGGATCTCTGCCAAGAAGGCAGGTACTTGTTCTCTTGCCTCCTGTTGCTCCATGAAACTTTTTCCGTTTGATAAAGGGTCGTTCATCATGGACGAAACCATCATACGGCAATTGCTTGATGGGACTACCTGCAATTGTTGATACAAGGCTGCTGCTTGAAGATTTTGCCTATGGAGAGCCTCAAGACTTGTTTGAGTGGTATTTTGTTTAGCACCTTTAGCCAAAAGATTTGACTGTCCATAATCAAGCCCTGAGTTTTTGATAAAATTTGGGTTTGCAGCTTGAAGGAGAGCAGAATCTTGCTGTTGCTGTTGCTGCAAAAATCTGCGACTAGTCAGAAGCTGTTGTTGCTGATCATCTTGCTGAAGAGGCCTCTGCTGCCTCATCGCCGCTTGAGCTGCTAGCAAAGACGACGCGTCAACCTTGCCGTTCAAAAATAGTTCACCAGCGTTGTTTGAAAGGCGTTTTGGAGAAGAGCTAAGCTGTTCCATGGTATTGATTAGATCTTGCAGTGTGATTTTCTTATCTTGCGAATGGCTTTGATGGTATGTGAGAACCTTGGAGACCATTACCTCTGATGGATTGTGCTTGCGTATTTGTTTAGAAAAAAAATACAGGACTTGATGCTATTTTGAGCTTGTTTGTTTGGAGAGTTGCGGTCGTTAGTCCACCTTGAAGCGAGTTGAGAAAAACAAAAGTGATTTATGTTGTTTGTTCACAGGAGAAATGTAAAATATGAGTGCGGCTTCTCAATTGATTGATTTTTTTGAGATTTCTATTGCGCGGTTCTTTTTTTTTTGCAGATTCTTTGAATGCCAGGCTTCTCGTTTTGTGAAACGCGTATGCTACCTAGGGTCCTAGTGTCGTGGTATGAGACTTGCGCAGAAGCATGGCGACGGACACGGTTTTTCTGTCCAATGTCTCTCACAGAACACAAACTTCAAGTACTGTTACCTGGTACTGTCACAGTAAAGTCGCCTTGTAAGATCAAGATTGATCTGGAGAACATAGACACGCTATAGCTTCTCTACCAGTACCGCTATGACTATTATGGTATGTAATTTACTCCGTACCCATGATGCAAAAGAACAGGTGGATGATTAACTTTTTATCCCCGTCGTTCACGATAGTACGAATTCTGAAGAAAAAGTAAAAAGATTTACGCTCAAAAAACGTACTATCTACGTTCAAAGATATTTCGGTACTTATTCAATCCCGATTCTTTATTGTAGGGACCGAAAATACTGTTTAGATACGGTATCAGTACTGTACCAGGTAATTGTTCGTTCAACAAGTGTTCTACCAGCAGGTACGGTTCAAGAAAAATGCATTCCTAGGCTAGGTTGTATATATTGTGTACGTATAATACCATGTACTGTACATGTCAATAGTCCTCTAAGAACAATTTTTATGTCTCGCATACGGATGTATATCTCAAATTAAACGCAGTACCGGAAAGAACTAAAAAAGAAAAAAACAAAAGAAACCAGAATACAAAGAAAGGTCGTATGTCGCATACCAGGTACACTACGTATAAAAGTTGTTTTCAACACAGTACCGGCAAGATTTGAATCAGAAAAGAACACCAGAATACAAAGAATGCATGGTCCTGTGTTCTTCTGCCGAAAAAGTTAGATGCGATATCCATGTACTAAGGAAGCAAAAACACGCTCGGTCACGGGATTGAAATATATTATTTTCATCTGACTGGAATGAGCAATTTCAGTGTAGCCAGATGCGACAAGAAGGCGACATCTTACCGTGACATTTCTGTAAGAGCAAAACACACTGAAGAACATCAAACCGAACTTCCAATCACCATCCTTGTTGAATAATTTATGGCCCCCTTCATCTCCCAAGAAGAATATTTCTTTGTGGGGCACTGCCACAATAATACCCTTTCTGTATTATTTGTTCCCAGATAGAGAAGATCTCGAGAACTATCATGTTACACTTCTCAACGTCATAGAATGTGTATTGACCGCTTTTAGTAAAGAAGCTAAGTCTAAAAACAGTATTTACTACATTCAGAATAAATCTTGGAACTTTTTGCGAAGCCGAAGAAGAACTCTCTTTTCCTTAGGGAGTCACAATCATTAAGTTGCCCAGCATCTCATGTCCCTACCGTACACGCAGCCTTCAGCAAAAGCCACAGGATCAAAAACACCACTTCAGACATTTTTGCGGTTTGCACTTTTTGCTACATAGCGAGGTTCGCGTCATATACAGTAGTCCTAGGGAGCTTCGCGATTTCTTCTGTTTAAAATGTACAAAATAAATATGTATATTTAAAATCGTTAGACTAGTGGTACAGTGTCTTGTTCTGATGACGGCGTTGATGGTCGCTGTAGCATATTTTCTGCGTAAAGCACGTAATGCTGGAAAATGAATATTGCCTACAATAGTACAAGAAAAGAAGAGAGAGAGAAAAAAGCCATGAAGATGAAGAGACATGGATGAAGGTACATTGTTTTGGGTAAAAAAAAGGAGCAGGAATGATTCCACTTCGTTTCTGTTCACATTTTGCATTTCTAGTGGGACCGTTCAGGTGTTCCCTTTTGTGTGTGTTAATAAAAGCAAGAAAACTGAATGACTTACCGAAAATACCATTGAAATAGTGCCTAATCCCAACTTGGCTGGATTTCCTGTCACTCCAGCCTTCCAATCACCCAAATGAGCAGCATCACCAACAAGTTGTGCTGTACTAAGTAAACCTCCAGCTAAGTCAAGCAAACTTCTCCAAATATTCCAACCAACTGTAGATTTTCTTTTCCAGTTCAGCAAAGCTTGAGGAACATATTTGACCAAAGTAGTTAAGACCTTCATATAACTCAAAAGATACAAATACTGGAGCCAATTTTCCAATACTTCATTGTGTTGATTTTGATAGCTGGTATTATTTTCGTCCACATCATCTACTGTCTCCTCCAGATCTTCTGTACCGTCAGAAGGTAAGAACAAGACTAGAACAATTGGATAACCAATAGCAATAATGACCATACTAAAAAGTAGCAATTGATTGGGTCGGGTAATGTCTCTTTTCCATACAAACCCATCGTATGTGATGATTTGAAAACAAACAAAAACTGACAATAGCCATACATGTAGACACAAAACAAAATCATTGAGTTGTACTGTTGGTAACTGATGCATTTTCATTTCATATGTTTGCCGGATGCCCGAACTCCAAAGTAAGGCACCTGCATAGATAGCATACCCTGTAAACCCAACAACATTTAGTAGGATAAAATCCGCACTTAGTCCCTTGGTTGTTTTTCGTCGATAATTTGATATCACTTGAGGGTAGAATGCTACACTCCAGCATAAGGTATATGTGTACCCAATAATATTTGAGAATGTGTGATACCAAGAAGCGGTAAAGGTACTGTTGCTATCATGATGTGATGCCGATGACGAAATGAGACCTAAAATACTACCAAAGGTAAAGATGGAACAAAATCCACGAAATAATTCAAGAGGACGACCAGATTCATCTCTGAAAGGTGTCAACATGAAAGATGAAATGGCTAACAAGATTTCTTCTACTGCTGATGCGTGTCCTGCATTAGAGTGTACAGGGGATAGCCTGCCATCAATGCCATCATCACAATGGTTGCAGCTTGCAATGTCAAGGGTAGTAGTAGATGATTCTTCTTCAACGTCGTCACGTCTGTTGTTATCCTCGTAACTCAGTAGAGAGGACAAAACAACTTTACGCTGATGCGAGCGTGATGACAATTCACGAGGTGAACAAGATTCGCTTCCATCGTTTTCTTCTAACGATGATTCTGTTGCCATGTCGTTGGCTTGTCCATTGCCGGCTCTGAGAATATAGTCTCTCTAGAGACAGACTTTTCGCCGAACTCTATCGTGTTGACTTGCATTCTATGGCGGGGTAGTGTCGATGAGTGGATGTGAGTTATGGGTAAACATCTATAAGAGTTTGGTAAATATTTCATAAATTCAAAGATTGGATTATTTTAAAAATAAAAGAACGACTGAGCTTTAGTAAAAAATCCTTGAAAATAGAATCAATAAATTATCATGAACCTGTATCAGGTACTGTCTTCTGGCAAATGCCAGACGCCCTCTCTATCAGATTTAATTATTTATTTAAAAAGCTTTTATTTATCTTCTTGGATCTAAAAGGTACAGGCACTGTACCACTCTTTGCAATGAGCTCTTTAACTGCAGTGGTACCGTACAAATATGTGTGCAAATGTTTCAACACGGATACCTTTATATGTGGTAATCGTTCATTCGACAAATTATGAGACATAATTAATACAAACAACAAGAAGCTGTCCCTGATATGAAGGTTATTCCTTCGATACACATGGAGATTAACGGTAACGTTAGAGCCGTTAGTTCAATTCAATAGAAACGTTACAATATATGAAGGGCGCCAAATGTTTCTAGTCCCACATAAAAATAGAACCCTCGAGAGATGTGTTATCTATCTCATACTTCCTCCGTTAATCGATAATTTTCCACGGAGTTATTACTAGCTTCGTGAATCTTGCGTAGGGCCTAGTACATACT
>WKLE02005984.1:34784-45820 GCA_014885115.2 Asterionellopsis glacialis | reverse complement strand
TTGCAGCATCTAAAAGTAAATAAATAAACGTACATCAAAATAAGAAAATGACAGATACCAATAATGAGGATACAGCTGCAGCCGCTGCAAAAGCACGTGCTGCCGCAGAAGCCCGTCGTCAACGTATTTTAAGTGGATCTAAAACTCGCATGGCTGTAGCAAGTGGTGAAACAGTTCTTTCAACTACTAGCACAACAGAAGATGAATCTACTGCATCGACGTCCACGAGTGCTAAAATGGCAGCCTTACGACGTCGAAGATTTGCCGCTAAAAAAAAAGCTGCTTCGGCGGCTCAACAAGAAGAAACTGAAACTGCATCGGAACCCCCAAAAGAAAAAGAACAAGAGGAAACAACAACAAAGACTGAAACAGAGACAACTCCCACGGAAACCAAGACAACAGAGGCTGCTACTGAACCTACAACCACGACAACATCAACACAAGAAGAAACCACAGCTGATGCAACACAACGTAAATATATGGGTGTTGCTAAAATGAGACGTAAAATGTTAAAAGAACGTCAACAAAAGGAAGCATCCGGTGTAGCCACAACCACATCAAAGTCAGCAACATCTGCTACGACTACCAAACCTCCATCTTTGGTCGTACCATCTACTACTGCAAAATCTGCTGTGTTAGTTACCCATAAGGTACCCATATTCCTTCATGCCTTGACGATTCTAATTTTATTTTTAGCTGGATTAGATGTAGGGTTACATCCTGATATTATGCATCCTACAGATGCCTTGCATGTACATTATAGTTATGCTGTACAAGATCATGGAGTTGGATTTTATACCAATTTTATTGAACCACGATTCCTTCAAAGTAACAAAAAGGAGGACGAACCCAAAACAATCCTCCAAGACAGTGCTGTCATGGAGGAATCTACAGAACAACAACAAGAAGAAGAAGCTGAATTTGAAAATGATGTTGATGCAGGTACTCCAGAAGAAATCACAAATGATCCCATTATTGATCCATTGTTTCGTGTTGATTTAGATTTACTCACATCTGGTCCGGGTATATTGATGATGTTGGGTCGTGGGGCTGTCAAATGTCATCGATTCCTATTGTGGTTATGGTATGAGTTGCCACTCAGTATTTTAACAACCATCTTGTCCTTGCCTCAATCTCTCATGAAATGTCCACCCATCTTTTGTATCGTGGCAGTATTGGTACGTCAAGGTTTAAAACTGGCAGGTGCCAATTTGCCGGATGCCACAAGTGGTGATGGGGATGGTTCCACCGGTGAGAAAAAGTCATTAGATGTTTTGGGCATGATCAAACAAACGGTTATGGGAACATTGAAAAAGATGTTCCCTACAGCGGTTTCCTTGTATCGTGTATGGACAGATGTACGTGCTGATATGTATGTTGTACTATGTGGTATGTTTGTAGGGTTGGCGTATACACATCAACAACATTATTCGTTATTACAACAAGAACAAGGTGGACGTGATGAATTATAAGTAAAAAAAACAAAACAAAAAACCAAAACACAGATACGAACGAGAAGAATAAGAAACATTAAAATAAACACTTTGCATACATACATACATACACAAGACGGGGATCAGCTTGGTATTTGCGTACATTAAAAAAAAATAGTACAATAAATACAATGCTTTACTTGCTTAGTTCGTAGTTTTATAGAAGTTCCATCAGTAGGATACTTGTTCTTCGTCTTGTTCTTGTTCTCTTTGCAAAATATATATAACTGTGAAAGTTGTGACAAGCATAATGTCCTTGGACTATGCATTAGGATACTTCTTCTTCTCTCTACAGAGTATACAGCTTGGAGAGATGTGGCACGCCTACTGTCCTTGGACTAGGTTTTTACTACTGACACACACAACACCGAAACAGAATGTGTTTTTTTTGGGGGGTATCATGTTGATCATTACTCGAATTTTTTTGGTTTTTCTAGCGAGTTGGAGAGTGTCCTCGTAGTTGTTTGTTTGTTTTTTTATAGAGTTGTTGTTGAGTCATTCCGTAGATCAATCACGATGTTCACCTGCATATTGGACCAAGTCTGGTTGTTCACGTACAAAGTACCAAAGTAGGTCAGGTTCATCAGAGATACGTTCCAATAGCAATGGCCATAAACTTGTCATCCATTCATGGGTACGAAAGATTCGACGTCCTGCACGGTTTAATCGTAGATAGTATGTCAACCGTTCCAATGTAGGTAGATGGGAACACGAGGATCCTTCCAAATGTAAATCTTGTAAGACATCATTAATGGACAGAGCATTTAATAAATGGAGTGATCCAAATAAACCAATATTGGGATTACAAAATAAATTCAAATCCGTCACGGATCGATTTGTTTTCAAAAATGTACCAAGACCGGCACATCCCTCTTGACCAATTTGATTACAACTTAAATCCAACCGTTGTAGGGAACAATGGGAATAGTGCTCGGTGTGTTTCAATTTGGTAGTAATGGCACATATGCCTTCATCACCAATGTTATTGTAACTTAAATTCAATTCTTTCAATTTGGTAACATGTGGCAATGCTTCCGCCAAGGCTACAGCACCTAAATTACTGATGCGATTGTTTCGTAAATCTAAAATCTGAAGTGAGGATACAATGGAGGGTAGCGTGGTAAGAGTCGTAGTAGTGCTCAGTATCGAAGGTGCTTCAGAATGTTCGGTAATATCATTCAAAAAGCTACTCTCATCCGTATCATCTTCCGTATCATGGTTGTCACGGCATGTTGTAGCAGTCGTAGTCGTAGTTTCAGCAGTAGCAGTCGCAGCATCTGTGGTGGGTAGGAATAATTCATTGACAAGTGATGCCACTCCAGAATCACCATCATTCGCCGAAAAGCGAACACAAATTTCTTGAATCAATGTTGGAGCAGAGAGGGATGATCTTCTTCTTGTTGTAGTTGTTCCTCCTCCTCTACTGCCGTTCAATGTGATGGAGGAGACACCCGTTGTGATGGTTGCAATACTGGGAGGAGAAGAAGAACTTTCACTATTCACCCGCCAGGATGGTTCTTGAAGTCGCAAGGCTTCAAAGACACGATCCAAATTATCTGGAGATAGGACAGTTAAATCCAAATCTAAAAATTGTACACCACTTGGGATGGATGATAATAGTTGGATGGAGCTTTCAAATAAATTTTCATCATTGGTAAAGGAAATGTAAAGACGTTTTAACATGCGATTATTCCGGAGAGAGTTAATCAGGGCGCTATAGGAATATTCGTCCAATGCATGATGACGCAAGTTTAATTCTGTCAACATGGGACTGTTGTTCAAAAATAGTGAAAATGTAAGCAGAGAGAAAAGTAGAATCTCTTGGTGAGAGACAAATACCGAAACGAGACCATGAAAAATCTTGGTGCAACGAATGGCAGATAATAAGGAAAGAACACAACTTACTCATTGAGTTCTAGACGATCAAGATAATGTTGCAATCGTCGAGGTATGTGACGATTGATATTAACCCTTTGACTAACATTATTCTTGGATGACAATATTTTATTACGTGAAGACGAATTTTGAATAACTGATGCCATCATTTCATCTAATATATTGTGAAATGGCTTTCTTTGCTTTTGTTGACCGAATGACGACTTATTTATCTTTCCGGCAATAACAACGAAACAAGGAAATAATATATAATATTTGTTCCGGCAAGAAGGAAACAAGGAAACTATGATTCAAGGTGTGATTGATTGCTTTGTTGAAATAGGACTAGAGTATCTTAAGTAAGTAGGTCTCTGTAGGACAAGGAAAATCAGTTCGCGAGTATAGCTATTTATTGAACTTAACGAGTGCCACCTAGTTCACTCGAGGAGATACAAGGTTGACTATCGACGATATTTTGTCTCTTTCAAAAAGTTTGACAGAAACTAGTTCAGCACCAATTATATATGAGGTCGAACGAGTTGAAGGGCACTAACTGAAAAACAGAACGACAAAAACCATAGCCCCTCCCCTTACCTGTAATAAAAGAGAAACTTGAAGCATGTATTTTCATACTTATACACAAGAAAGCGTTAAATGTAGGTCCTACATTTCGGGGAGTCGCGAAATGATTGGCTGGTTGTTACCCAACCCTACCAAAACGACTGCTGGTATAATACTATTTATTTGAGAAACTGAATATTGGAATTAATCCAACAGAGGTCTTACAGTACCATGTAATTTACAAGAGCAGATTATTATTCAATATTGGGCAACTTGTAATATGATGATACTACTCATGACCACTTCAAAATGAACAAGGCAACTTTTTCTATATATATATATCAGAAATTGAGTGCTGGTTCGGTTCGACTTTTTGGTAATGAAAATATTCAAGGAGAATGCGTTCGATGTGTAAAATATTCATTTCGCAAAAACTGATGCTTTACATTAAGTAGGCCTGATGGCGTGTTCATATTATTATATATATATTATTATCGTGCGAAGATGGGGTACTCTATACGTCACATGATCGAACAAAAGTGCAGTTTCCATTCGATCGAAAACCCAGTGCAGAAACGCTTTTTACAGATTAACATAAAAAAATCATCAATACCCACACAAACTGGATATGGCGGAAAATTGATATACGAAAAGACAACCCTTGACGTCATGTACATATCACTATCTTTGTTATGTACTGTAACAAAAGGGGTTCTGTAAAAGTTGTCATTTTTTTTCATCGATAGTACAGAAAATATTCCGATCACATTATTTTACCTGGTACCAGTATATAATTAGTCATACAGCATAGCATGCTGGCGATCTCTCGCGATCAGTGCCGAGTAGAAGAGAAGTGTCCGGTTGGATTCTTCTCGAGCGAGCGTCTCTGCGAAGGCAGGTGCCACGTTGTGGTCACGTCCAGACGCATCTTCATCTACGGGTAATTAAATTATCTCCTACCCTAAACACCCCAAACCATGCACATAGTATGAGAATAACTAGAGTTAGAGTTATAATTGTATTCTCCTGGCTTCGCGCGTTCTGTATTTTAAAAAAAAAACCAAAAATACGATTGAGACATAATCCAGTCGTGGCTAGAGAGGACAACATGACATCTCCCAATACGAAAAGTTTGAAGACCAACAAAAATGAGAACCCTGAAATCATGACACGTTATCATCTGGGCCATCAATAGAGCTTCACTGAAAGAGAACTCTAAATCTTCGGGTGAAGCAAGCAACTAAAGCAAGCTCAAAAAAGAAACAAAAAAGAATTCGAACATCATCATCATGAGTCAAATCCACAACGACGAGGAAGTTCAGGTGGAAGAGCAGCCTCCTAATGTTGAGATTGAGGAAGAACAACCAAAAGGTCCCACAGCAGAATTTGAAGAACGAGTTGGAACCAGGTTTTGTGGTTGTTGCTGCGATTATCGTATTGCTTCAATCATTTTAAATGCTATTCTTGCTATAATTTTTATTGCCAATCTTGCCTTCTTCCTAGGTGATAATACACATGTAATCTATGAAGACGAATCCATGGATGCCAAAGAATGGGAGAAGCACTTTAAAGATTACCGAGTAGGGTTTTGCGTTGTTGTTTCTCTTCTCATTGTTGCAGGAATCCTTGGAATCGTAGCTGCAATTCTGTATAACAAATATCTTATGGGATTTGTTGTCCTGTCTTATATAGGATTGTACATTGCAGACTCAGTCCTGAACTCGAAGGTATGCTCTGAATGGAATGATGACCATTCAATGGAAGAAGAAGAGTGTGCATATGATCACGTTGACTACATAGTCTGGACTATCGTGACGCTTTTCTTTATTTATCCTAATGTTGGTTTTATGATTCAAGTACACAAAGGCATCATGTCTGCCGAAACCTATGAACGAGAAAAGACATGCTGCTGCGGAAAGACGTACTGTTCGTAGGTACTGCACTTTCCATTTATTTTTAGTAGCAACGACTGTAAAGTATGGTACATTTAGTAGTGATTCCTGGTTTGTAGTACTACGAGGAAACATAGGTCGTACAGAAATGGATTGATAGTAAGTATAATAGTTTTTGATCTTTTATCTACAAATATATCTAAAATAATTGCATAGCATATTACACTAGCTGACTCCATCCTACCTAACTTTCATCGAGAGTAACTAACTTCGCTTCACACTGTCTGTGACATGCCTTCTTTTTCTGCTTGTTGAAATATCACCTTGTTCGTTGATTGCTCTCCAAATGGTAAACCTGCTTGGACACCTAACAGTATGTACTCCCACAACTAGTTGACCACTATCACTTGCTAATGGATGATCATCGCCTGAAATGCATCGATTTGCCCGTAAATGGGCTCTAGCTATAGTGACTGCTAGTCCAAGAGAGCTAGAGATGGTCCAAAAGACACAATAATCCAAACAAAAGAAACGCTAAAAGTGTAACAGGTAATTTCGTCTCGATTCAGGGTGCAACGTAGGCAAATACCTCGTATTATTTTATAGAAGTACAGTATATTCCAGTTTTTGAAAAGTTTTCCATACCCTCGTTTGAAAAAACGTATCTGTTCAAAATGCTTTTCGTGACAGCCATTTTACGCACAGTATACACTATAATATGCTAGTTTACTAAAAACTAGACGTTGCACATGATGATGCAATTTGTGTTGAAGTTATACATATATTGAGTAACAGTGGTGTAGTATGCCCCCCAAAATAACAGAGAGAGACTTATTTTTATATCGTCAATGAAATATAGGGAGAAAATGTTCATCACACAAGCTATACTTTAGCATACACGGTATACGCTGAAGAAGCACCAAACATGTTTGCAGCATCAAATACCAGTTCATGCTTTGTGGACAAAAGTATCTATACCGAAATTGATATATCGTACTGTATTCTTATAGTCCTATTTTCTGGTGATGGTTCTT
The DNA here is from genome assembly GCA_014885115.2 of Asterionellopsis glacialis. Lineage (NCBI taxonomy): Eukaryota > Bacillariophyta > Plagiogrammaphyceae > Rhaphoneidales > Asterionellopsidaceae > Asterionellopsis > Asterionellopsis glacialis. The sequence continues at coordinate 38,965 of WKLE02005984.1, read as the reverse complement.
GTTTGTTGAAAACACTACAGTATTGGTGCAGCTCTTTTTGTTGAAATCAAAGTCAGCCGTTTTGAGGATGCTGTAGTTTTTGAAGTTCAAGCCATTCATCATGCTAAAACTGCCGTTGAAGTTGTTTTGGTTGTTTGCCGATGAAGCATTATTGTCTGCTTGCATCTTGTGAGCATTCACGATGAGTGATAATAGAGACGTGTTTTTGAGTCTTCAGCAATACAGTACATGACTCTGCCTTTCCTCTTTTGTTGAGATATTTAGATGCGGTGTTTTCTTAGAAGAAAAAATGATGATGATTATGATATTTACATGATTTTGAAGTAGTTTTAAAAACAAAAAAAAACGTAGAAAATATTGCGATGTTGCTGTTTAAAAAAAAGAATGAACAAAAACTTTCTCTCGTGTAAGAAAATTACAGTAAGCATGCCGGTACAGGTCTGCCTACCGGTACCATCCACCAGTCCGTCCGTCAACGTATGTGGGCGAACAAGTTTGAAATTTTCATGTGACGTCGACGATATCTTAATGCCCGAAGCAGGATTGCATGCTAACCAATGATTGGCTCTCCTGAGGCGAAAAAAGAAGAGAATTCTGTTCATATTGAAGGAAAAGCTACTTCCGATCGTCATCAGTACCAATTATACGTGGAATCATACTTGTCTCTACGTTACTGAGCGATCGCCAATCATATTTGGCGAAGTGAAGAAAGAGTAAGAGCGATGACGGAGATACCGTCCACTTCAGTCAGGATCGTACTATGTTCCTCGTAGGTAGACTACGTTACGCCAGCTGATTGGATCTTTTCCTTTTAAGAAAGATGATGTAGGGGTGGTTGTTTTCGTTCTTTTCGCCCCCCCCGCCCCTTGCTCGCTTTGAGCTTGTTCGCTGGTCCCAACTATCTTGCTTGTTCTTTCTTACTACTTTGTGTCCCCGTTCTTAGTCCTACAAATATCCACTACCGTGTAATTTGTTAGAAGAACCCTATATTGCTCACATCTTTGATGTGGCAAAATTGTTAGTGATAGTCTACACGATACATGTCGAATCTCGCTTTTACCACCACGAACCATCAATACAACATTTTACGGTGACATTTACTACAATGAAATTTCTTTCCCTTTGCACAACAGTCCTGTTTTACGGACAAACTAGTGGTTTTGTTAGACCTTCAGCATCTGTAAGTAGTTTTCTTCTTTTCTTGTACGTGTTCTCCCTCGTTTCAAAAGAAGATTAGTATAAGATCATGGGAACTTAAAGATATGACAAAGAAAGTACACATCCTGCATTTTGTCTCTCCTTTATATCTTGTCAACATTTCATGACTAAGCATGCACTCAAAATGAAACTGTTTATTTCATTCTACTGTTCTTTTTCTTTGCTTTTACTTCAGTTGCGATCATCGGCATTTGTAACCAACACTCTTGATGCTCGATCATCATTCGTCGCAGCCAGATCGTGCCCATCGACTTTTGGTACGTCGCCATGTGTTCTTCGAATGGCAGATGCTGCAGAAAGTATTCCTCTCAAGGAAAGTAGCACAACTCCATCATCTCCCAACCAGGAAGAACCAAATAATGACGAACAAATTTCAGAAAAGGACCCTATTGGACTTCTTTTCACAGAAGCACAGGATATGGATGCCAATGCGATCATTAATTCTGCAGTTTTAATTGCGGTTGTATTGAGTGTCTTGATGACATTCACAACTGTGGACTCCAACATCATGAGAGGGTGGTCGGTCGAAGAAATGGCATACCGTATTCCCTTTGATAACTGGGAGGCCTATTCCGCCGTATTGGCACGATCGCCCGTTGAAACCAAGGCTGTCACTAGTGCCACAGTATATACCATTGGTGATATTATTTCTCAATTCACAGAAGGATCCACCATGGGAAAATTAGATCGCATGAGAATCTTACGTTCCTTAGCTGCCGGGTTGATTGGACATGGGCCCCTATCTCATCTTTGGTACAACTGGTCAGATGATATCTTTGAAAATGTATTGCATTGGACGGAATGGTGGTCTTTCTTCCCCAAGGTTATTGTAGATCAAACGACATGGGGACCTTTCTGGAATAATACATACATTTTACTTTTAGGTTTGATGAAATTCGAAAGTTTGGAAAGTATTTGGAGTGATATGAAACGCACAACAGTTCCTTTAATTGTTTCAGGATTAAAATTGTGGCCACTTGCTCACTGTGTCACGTACGGCTTGGTTCCCGTAGAGAATCGACTGCTTTGGGTAGATTTGGTGGAGATCATTTGGGTAACGATTTTAGCTACACAAGCTTCAGGAGTACCTGCTACGGAAGCTCATGCAATCGAAGCAGAGGAGAAGGAACAAGCTGAAGCCGTCGCTGCCACCAAGGCATGAGTTTACTAGAACTTACAACAATGAAGATATTTTAACCACTTGTTCCACTTCCATTCTCTTGCTACGCTATGCAGTAGTCTCCATCTTGTTAAGAAAGGTCAATCTTCACGAACATTACCATAATCCTCGGACTTCCCCAAACAAAAATCAATAATTCTTCCACACAATTTCTCAACACCATCATTCACTATAACACAAAACTACCTACATACGACGCACATCATACTCAACAACAACAGCAACAACACAGGAAACGAAACTAATTTTACTCAACTCATACAACTCATCATCATCAAAAATACAATTCAACATATCACAACAATAATCATCCATACATTTGAACTTTTTTTAACACAATAGATTACACAACTCACATTACTTACAGTGTAGTATTTGTTTTCCTAAATTCGCTCATTACGTATTTATATCGTTACATACATACTTTATCTACCTATGATGGTTCATCGCCATCAGTAAAAACACCACCACCACCACCACCACTACCACCACCACCACCACCACCACCACCACCATCATGCTTGGAACAAAAGGTACGAATCACAGTTCCAAATGCTTCTCTATCTTCTAAAAATGGATAATGAGCACAATTCTTCAAGACGACATCTTCAAAACTATTATTTGTTTCACCAATCAATTTAGACCAACCACTAGATGCAGCAATGCCAAAATCATGTTCACCCTACGTACGTACAGGAAAGATCATGCACAGAAATACAGAACACAAATTGTGTGCAAGAAAGAAAGAAAGAAAGAAAGAAAGAATGGCATGCATCCAGTCAGTATTACGAAAGAAACACGGGGGGACGACTAATAGGATAAGGATCGTCAAATTCACACAATCTGCCCATCTATCAAACATTAAACAACAACAACAGCAAAGATTACATACCACGATAGAAATAACTGGAAGAGAATGTTCTTTCATTGGTTTTGCAACATAATGAATGACAACATCCATTCCACCCCAATATCTTGAAACATGTCCCATAGCATCTTGTAATGGTGGTGGCATATCATTCATAGTAGTAGTAGTCGATGTTGATGATGTTGCACTACTGCGACAAACATGATCCTTCCAAAAGGAAGCACCTGTTTCTTCGTGTAATCGATCGTATTCATCATTTGCTTTTTTCATAGTGGTTGGAGCATTGGATAAAAGTAAGGATTGAATGAAATTTGGATATTGTTGGGTAAAATCATATGCCAAGGCACCACCATAGGAATGTCCTAACAAATGAACTTTCGACAGTTGTAATTCTTCACAAAGTAATGTTGCAATATCTTGTATTGAATTGGATGTTGAATAACTGCTAGAAAGAGGAATGGCCATCAATCGAAATATATCATGGAGTGTAATTGGCAAAAAAGAGAAAAGAATAAAAAATGGAAGGAAGTGTTAAAGGTGGTATAATGATGGAAAGAAACCGAACAAGAGTACACCCAAAAACCATGTTTCAAATTGCTTTTGATAGTCTACTTACACACCAAAATCATCTGGTTGATCAGAACAACCGCAACCTAGTTGATCAAAATATATTATAGATCGTTTTGAATCTTGTTGAAATAGTTTTACTATCGGATACATATCTATTATTTGCCCCACCCCAGTTAAAAATGTAAAAATTTACCATGAGTCCAGTTGTAACGTAAAATTCCTCACCATATATACAGAACATACAAATATACGTACATTGCGAAGGCAACCCTGGTCCACCATGAAGACACAAAAGAGGTATTTCATGTTGCGATTGAATCCATTCAGGATTGTAAATTCGATAAT
>WKLE02005984.1:0-16143 GCA_014885115.2 Asterionellopsis glacialis | reverse complement strand
AGCTCTGGTTAATCCAGAAGGTGCTGATGAAGGTAAGGAAACAGTGACTCTTGTTAACACCGGGTCTCTCCCGGTCAACATTAAGGGATGGAAAATCGCTGGCAATAATAAAAAGACCTATGAACTTGTTGATAATGAAGATGATGTTGATACTACTTTGGCTGGTGGTGAGAAAAGGACCTACACCTTGCCAAAGGGAACAGCTCAGCTCGTAAATAAAAAGGCCCGTATCACTCTTACAAATGCTTCTGGAGAAGAAGTCTCTGTTGTCAACTACACCAGCCGTCAGGCCAAATCAAATCATCCGATCCTTTTTTAGTACGAATTGAACAAAAAAGTGTATATAGCTTTCTCCAAGCATCTCCCACTTTCCTTTACGAGACTCTCCCACGGTTTTGTATTTCATCTCTATACAAGATACAGGAAGGATATGAATACAAATAATAATATCTATGCATAAAATACATTAACGAAAACTGATTGGGTATAAAATTATTTAGTTTTGAGAAGAATCTGGTTTGCAAATTCTTTTAGGGACAGCTCACTTTCTAGACTGTAACCGGTGTACGGTAGAAAACAGATTTTTCAGATTTTGTTTGTGCCTGTCCTCCATTCTTGCACACCCGTAAAAGTTGTTTCCTATGGAAATACATAATAAATATGTCAGCTGACTTATCATAATTTTAGAAAAACTAAAGTTACAACCTCCCAACAAAGAAATCTTTATATATCAGAACATACAATGGATAACGCCGCAGAATCTACCATTAATCACCCAACTAGTCTTGATGCAACTTGTCAGCTACAATATTCCGAACACGGCAAATGGGAGAAAATAAGCACTTTTGGCGATTCATTTTGAAAAGTCCCATGGTGCACCACTGGGGTGCGGGAGACTTGTCCCCTTTAAGAAGACCGTGAAAAAATCCGCATGGATTTTCAGGGTTACCAAATCGAACTCGAACAACTTCAAAATTAGTTTAACGGCTCCTGTGTGAAACCAAGCCAGAGCTGGAAATCAGATGGCGGCTATGGCTGAATTGGCAAAAAAATGGGGCATGAGTTCTTCCGAGGTGCGAAAAATTGTAAACTTCAAAATCACGGACGACAGTAAGTATTCTGAGCTTCGTGTGTATGAGGAATATGTTGATAAGCGCAACGCCGAAGTATTGTGGGCCAAGAACGATCTCAATTTGAAGTATGATAAAGGCTGGAACAAGCGTGGAGATCATCTTTCTGTCAATATTTTGTTTCCTAAAACCAAGTCGATGAGGAGGAAGTTATTGAAGAAGGAGTGAAATATGTCGTCCAATTGAAATAAAGAGAAGAATATGGTATGCCAACGAATAATATAAAATAAAGGTAGTATTATATGAACTTGCAGTATTTATGTTATTTGGTTCATACTTCTGCCTCTACCAGTAATTTTTTCAACTCCACTCTTCTAAACGTACTTTTAAAGAAGTCAGAACTCCACTCCTCTAGATAATGTAGAGAAGCAGATTGTTTCTTAACTACGGTACTGGCGATGCATATGATGATTCGTAACAATCATCAACCAACAAAAAAGAGAAAATGTGTTTTTTCTATCCAATTTTTATCTACTATCATTATACTATAGGTCTCAAAGCAAAGTTTGTGTAGTCTTTTTTACTCTAAAAAACTAGTATAGTTAGTTAGTACTGTATTCTTCTTTATAGGACAGAGGGACGACGAGGCAGTGAGCGTTGAAAAAAAGATAATACCAACGTGTAGGAGACTGCTTTTGCAACATGATCATTCATGATGATGCTTGTAATGTCCTACATGCAATGTATATCAGAGCTCGCTTCCTCGACTTCACTCTATTCGTATAAATGTTCTGTATTATTTTCTTCCAAAAGATTGGATGTTTATGGTGTCCACCTGACCAAGAGTATTATTTGTATGCACCACAAAAAATCTTCTTGGTCACATGGAAACCAAACAAAAAAATGAATCAAAAAGTAATAATGATTACTTTTTGATTGATTGATTCTTCTCTTGGATATGTGAAGGATAGACTAGCCTATCCATCCGGATTATGTTGAGTGTGTGTGTGCGTGTGTATCTATTTGTTGATGTGGTGTTGTGTGCGTGCGTGTTATTTTTCTTCCTGTGGTTGTTCTGTTTATGCTTGTACAACACTTGCTGCCCATTGTGCTGTTTCCATAAGAGTTTCATCACCTGATTGTTGTGCTTCGGAAAGAAGTTGTGCGACGTAGGCTTGATTCAATTGTTCGGCGACGGGTGGGTGTTGTTTCATGGTGGATGCAATATCACCCAATAATCCTACGGCCTTCCCCAGAACATGTACATCACGATTCGGATCGGTGGCAACCTGTGCCAATAATTGAAGTGGAGATGTGATATGCGGTAGTAACAAATCTATACGTGACCCGTCCTTCATGCCTTGTACAATACCTGTATAGGCTTCCAATATAGCCTCACGCAAGGTATTGACATATTCAATCAAGTCTTCATCGTCGTCAGGTGCGCGTGTATTGGAGGCTTGCATCAACAACATGAGTGAGAATTGTAGGAAAGGTTCAAAGGCAGCACATACGGCTAGAGCAATGTCACCAAAGCAACATAGGACAGGTGGTTTAACACTGCGATGTAACTTTGTATCCTTGAGAGCTTCCACCAAGGCTTGCATAATATCATTACAAAAGGGTTGAATTTTGTTTTCAATGGCACGACATATATCGCCCACAACACCAACAGCGCATGTACATACTCTGTAGGCTTCAAAGTTACGAATACCCATGAGCAAAAAGGGTTGAAGGGCTGCCATGTACTTTTCAAAGTCACCTTCTAATATATCAGCCATGGAACCAACTGTGGCAAATGCTTCTTCGTGACATGCTGCACTTTTGACTTGTAATACTTGCAACAAGTTGGTCATGATGGTATCTGCATACCCCGTGACATGTTCTTTAGTCAATTTTTGACACAAGACTTGGATTTGAGCACAAAGTAATCCCTGAAGACGTTCCTTCTTATCACGATCATCATTGGTCAATACAGGCATATAGAATGATTTCTGTAGTCGATCTATTGTGGCTGGTAAGAGTTGTAGTAGGATGTGTTGACAATCGGGAGCCGAATATTGAATGAGAACCAAAACACTTGAATACGCTGTTTGCCTCAAGTTGGCTTCATCGGCATCTTCTCGATCAGCCGCCTGCAGCAAGGTTTGTAGGAGAGGTGCCATAAATTGTGACATGGCATTGGTTCCTGTCGTTTCAGCAGAATCATCCGTCGCAAAGGCTGCCGCCAAGTTATGAATTGCAAAACATGCTTGTTGTGACACACGGGGTGTTTCCGTCATGAATTTACCCATCAATCCATGAACAATGGTGGGGAACATTTCGTTGGGAATGGATCGGACATGCAAATCACAAATCTTTCCAATACAATAGGCAGTTGTGTCCTTGACCAATACATTTTGATCATTCAGTGCTTGCAGGAGTAGAGGAATGATTTGTTGTATGTAGGGTCCTATTGTATCTGGTCCTGAACCCTCCAAGAGGGCTACGAATGCCATAGTGGCAGCCTCCCGCAATCTCCAATTTTCATTCTGAATGTTGGTTTGAATAAAGGGTGTCATGACAGGGATGAGCAAGTCTTCGACGGTCGCGGAGACATTAATCAAACACGTAGAGGCGGCCATACTAATGTTAAATACATCATCATCCGGATCTGCATCTTCATCTTGTCGTGTGAGTGTTTCTGTCAAGAGTGGGACCAAATGCTCCAATGCAGCTGCGACGTATCGGACACAGGGGCGCTCGACGGGTTGACCTGTTTCTTTGGCTTCCGCTTCGATATCAATCAATTCAAATTCGACTTCTGCCAAGGTGGACCAGAATTCCATGGCACCCTTGGCAACATCTTCTTCGTCATTCTTAATGGTATTAAAGGTCAATTCAAAGATAGTTTGGATGTAATCTCCTAATTTGTCGTAGTATTCACTGGCAATGCAGGCAATACATTCAAAGGCTGCACCACGGACACGGGCATCTTGAGCTTGAGTAGCCTCACAGACGGTTTGCATAATGGTATCCCGTTCTTCCTTCCTTTCCATATTCTTTTGCGTAAAGGCCAGAGAGTTGAAGAGGGCCTTGGCAGCGGCATAACGGATATTATCGGGCCGTGTGGCACGGATTCCATCGACAATGGTGGTGAGCATTTGATCGGTGGTTTCCGGTGAAATCTCAGGGGCATCCTCAAATTCCATGACACGTTCACAGGTGAAACCTAAACATTGCAGGGATGCAATTTTGGCACCCTCGGGATGTTGGTCCGAGGCCACGTATTCCAAGAGAGTCGTCAAGAACTCAGGCCATTCATTGTAAGGTAATTCCACAGCTGCCACTTCCGACGCGGCCTGTGCTGCGGTGGAACGGACTGTCACTTCCGTGGACCTCATTCCCAATAATAATTGTTGTTTGACTCCAGCGCGGACAGCGGCTTGTAAATTCTTCCATGCTTCGGTTTTCGTGATTTGCAATTGATCGTCCTTGGCTACCAATAAATTCTTCATGTAAAGTCCCGCCAATTGACGTGCGGTAGGATGATTCCCTTCCGTACCAATTTCTTGGGATATGGCCGTTACAAACCCAGGTAAATCACGTGTTTCCCATTCCTTCAATGCCTGTTCCGCTTGGGTACGGACATTCAAATCGGCGCTTGCGGCGCCCAACAATGTTGCTGTCAAGTCCATGGCTTTTTTATATATTATTGGTGTGATTATTAAAAAAAATGACGGTTATCTTTTCGGGGGTATCTATAAATATTTTTCGGGTGCAATTGATTCTCTCTTTATTTTTCGTCTTGTTGTTTTCGTCTTTCAATCGTGTACACTATATGGAATGACAGTGGATGAAACAAAGAGACAAGACTAATCTAAACGTCAAAGTCGAAGCAAGTAGACGAACGATTATGATGTATCCTTTTGTGAACTCGGAAAGGCGCAATGTCTTTCGAAAAATAAAGGGTGGATGGAGAGAGGGAGACGGAGACGGCACACTACACACACTTTCTGTGTAGGATTTGTGAGAATGAATGCTAGCTTTTTTTACGCGGTGGGTGTGTGGAGACTGGTTCAAAGGCGGTTGCGTGTCGAAAAGTGGGATGGCGCTGTGTGAAACCTAGGTAAGTAGTCCTAATGGAGGGTGTGTAGGGGGGAGGACTCGTCGTTGGTTTTTGTCGTTTTTTTTGGGTTCTGGTCAATTTTGGCGGTCGCAAGGACGGTACCCACAAGAGGAGAACCAACCAGAATCCATGAAATCGTGCTTTCCATGTGTGACTGTAATTTTCGGGGTACGTACGTTATTCTACTGATTCTACAAGCGAAACAGGAATTCCTATTCATCTACATGAGATTGTACATACATAGGATTCAATATAGAAATTACACAAAAATCTCCAATGCTCTCTTTTTGCTTCGAAATAAAAAAAATATCAACAGAGGATACTTTTTACAGTTACGTCTGTACCGGTACCGGTAGGACAAGATCGACGGACGCCTGTACATCATACGGTATTGTATGCGCACGCTTCTTCCGCTTTCGAGTCTCTTTTACACACCGTAGGGTTATTAATATTATTATTATTATATAATATACAGTAATACTCCTAATAAATACGGGATAAAACAGACTCCCCGGATGCGATCATGATTTCCGCCCATCAAAGCAAGTGTCCAAACTACAAGCTCGTAGAGTACAACATCATTCAAAGAATTTTGATTTTTTCATGTTGTTCCCAGCATGTGGTATGTAGTGCTTCTGAAACAGGGGAAGCAATATAATATACCCTACACAGTAACCAAACTTACAACAACGAACTCCTTGTCATCATCAATATGTAGAACAAGCCAACAATCATACTCCATCCGAAAAAATATGACAGTACATACCACCACAAGAACAGCTTCTGTTGGTTGTCATGCAGGTGGTCCTTGTCCTCCACGACCACGAATTTTATATGGTTCTGTTTTTGCATGGCATGCGATTGTGGGGGGTCGTTTCATGGCACCCTTTTTACGACATGAAGCACATTTTATAAAGGATACCTTGATTGGATTAGTCTTTTCCGTGGGTATGCTAATCATGACAATTGTATCTCCATGGAGTGGTGCAATGGCGGATTATTACGAAGACAAAAAACCTGGCCGAGGACGAACCCATATTTTAGGATTGGGTGTGATGTTGGGATCGTTTGTATTTATGTGTCATGGCATACAACACGTATTTCCATCACGTATAATTTGGAAATCGGTTGGTTGGCATTTTAGTCTTCGCCTTGTATATGCGGTAGCATTTCCCATGACATTGCCAGTATTGGATGGTATTACATTGGCACATTTAGAAGCCACGACTACTATCAGTAGGGATGCAAGCAGTAGGTCGTCTGTTGTTTCTTCGTCTTCTTCGCCCAAACATCCAAACGTTGACGAAATCTACAAGAACACGAATGATTCAAAAGAAGAAACTGAAAACGACAACAACAACAACAACAACAAGGGTGATAATTCATCCTCGTCCACAACATCCTATGGGAAAGAACGTTTGCATGGAGCTATATGGTGGGCCATTACAAATTTAGTATTGGGTCCATGTTTAGATCGTTGGGGATTTCAGGTGCTGTATGGATTTGCTATAGTATCTACAGTGGTATGTGTGTGGTGTATTGCACATTATACTTTGGGGCAACCACCAGCACAAATCAGTAATACAGTAGACTTTACGTCTACTAGTATAATGTCAAACGCAGCAGTGGCTTCCGGCGAGGACACACCTCATAGCAACAACTACGAGAGAGCCACTGAAGACGGGAACACGAGAAACGTAGAAAACCCTGATTTAGCGGTTGCCAGTAATCAAGGTCCTTCATTTCGGACAAGGATCACAAAAGCAACCACAACATTCACCAAGAAGGTGTCAATGACAAGACTATTCAAAATCTTATTGGGTACATTGTACGGATGTTCGTTCCTGGTCTTTTTTACATGTTTGAGAATAGGGACAAGTGTGGTGGATCAAATGGCATTTCTTTACTTTGAATACTTGCAAAGTACATACTGGATGTGCAGTATCACGGTAGTACTGACAGTCATTTTTGAAATTCCTATATTTCACTGGGCACCCACCTTTTTGGAAAAATGGGGACCGGGGACACTACAGATTGTGGCCGGTGTGGCCTATGTGACTCGCGTTGTGGGGTATACCTTGGTACCAACAGGTCGCATGGTATACATTTTCGTCTTGGAACCCTTGCATGGTGTCACATATGCGTGTGCCCAAGCCAGCTCTGTAGAATTTGTATCACGATTAATGCCAACAGGATACGAAGCAAGTGGACAAGGCATATTACGATTTTTCGGAGGTTTGGGTGGTATGGTTGGACTATTGGCAGGTGGTTGGATGGAAGAATATTTAGGTCCAAGAATCATGTATCGATTATTAGCTTTGGTAGTGTTGATTGGAATGGCCATGTTTGTCATGGCTAGTATCATACATGAACAACAAGAAGATAAAACACAACAACGGCAGCATTCATCATCGTCATTATCTTCTGCAGGAGCCATTAACAAACAAGAAAGCCAGTTGAAAGCAAGAATCATCATACCTTTGCAAAATGATGTTCATTGTGACGAAGAATATAGTTCTCTATATGTTCCTTCGGGAGAGACTGCACCTCTACTAAACAAAACAAAGAGCAAGCAAAATCTATAAAAGTCTTGTTGTTTCACAAACCTACTGTCAAGTTTCATCGTTTCTCGATTTCTGAAAAGAAAAAGACCTTATTAGCACTGTCTTATTGTTGTTATTTTATCGCACATTACAGCCCACGCACACATACTTACAATGTGAGGAATTGGCTTGTTTGAGTCATACTTGGATTGCTTAAAATTCTGAAATCTCCAAGCTTGGACGTACTGAAAGCAATTGCTTATCTGTTGGGCTCTGAAAAGCATGAAATGATGCAGGAGTAAGGAGTAAATGATGACGTACCTAAAAATTCTTCCCAAGAAGAAATTATGTTACTGTAGGGCGTTGACGTAAAATAAACAATTAAAAGATATAAAAAATTGCAGGCCTGTATTGCTTCATAGTTAGTGCCTTACTCGACGCCTTTTTATTTTTTTTGCAACCGTGTAATGCCCTACTTGATACAAAAGTATTCGTTTGATAAATACTAGACGTAGAAGATATGTATGTTTCGATTTACTGTGATTAGGTACTGAAATTTTGTATATAATGCAGCAATGATTCTACTATGGTCTGAATTACGAACTATGAATTCGAAATTTAAATCCATCAACAGAAAACATGGACCAGAGTCTTTTGGGGGTTTTCGGTTTTACCTCAACAATTATCCAAAATTCATAATCTATGGAAAAAACTCCTCTTATCCTCATTGCACAGTCCATTTCAGTAAAAAAATCTTATGCATGGGTACGTAATAATGAGAGATTATGTTCTAATTCTGACGCCAAGATGGAATCTATGGAAAATGGTCTTTTCCTATACTATCATTGCACGGTCTTTCAGTCAACAATCTAATGAATGCGTACGTAATATGAGAGAACGCTTTGTTGCTTTCTCGATATTGGATTCGCTTCGATTGATCATAACGGCCTGAAGAAAAAAACATTCGGGTTCGTTTCCATTGATCAGCACGGAAGAAAAAAAAGCCGGCTATTGTGACATATTTCTCCTCCTTCCCGCTCTTCATTGTTGTGTCATTCGCTTCGATTGATCATAACGAAAGAAATGCTTGCTATTGCAACCTATTTCCTCTTTCTTCCCGCTGTCGCTTCGGCACTGGAGGTTTCCATGCTTGACATGGACTATGTGACTGACAATCATCGCGTTGTTATTGACTCTGCGGATCCCTCCGTTGGTAAGCCCTACGGAGCAGCTCCAAAGAAGGGGGCGAGAGGCGACTCCTTCATTCATTCCAAACTCAAGGACATGCTCACAACTGTCACTACTGGTACTGATGTAGGTACCTCGTTCGATGATACTCTAGCGACAGAGTGTTTGCAAAACGAATGGCACGAGGTCCAAACTACGTTTCTCACCGGAACTTCGAACTACCATCAGGAATGCGGCACAATGCTTGGTCGATCATACGGTAGGATTTGTCGTCCTCAACACGAACGAGGACGCCTACTTTGATCATCCTGAAATCACAGTACCTATTCAAATGGGATCGTTCATTAGATTCAAGAGAAGCGATCCTCACCGCACCGTCATTCATAAGGGGCGCGTCCATCTTCTTGGTCCGTTTGATATGAAGTCGTTTGCCAGGGGAGGTGCTGCTCATACTCCAACGAGCGCCAAGTCTTCCAAGTCCCCCAAAAGCAAAGCCACAAAAAATATGATGTCTCCCAAGGATAAAACTCGGGAAAAAGTAGTTTTCTTTTTTGATCTCTCGTTGTATACGGGATCTCCGTAAGCCACCTTTGTCGACGCATTCTTTCGTCTGCAAAGTCTAGACATCTAGAAGTTTTCCCCACGTCTGGTTTTATGTTGGCTTTATTTAAATTTCATAGTTATATCATATCCTAATGTACTAGCTAGTTATTCCATTGGATGCAGTGTTCTTGGTGCCAGTAGTCGATTCTCCACCTGAAAATGATAATCTTGTTCAAACCTTAACCACAATTGACGTTGGTAGACCAGAGGTCCTTGTTGAAGGGTTAAATCCAACCAATCGTGATAGACGGGATGCCTGAACTTCCTACGGTATTTTGTTGAGCGAGTCGCAGGCCGCAGTGTTCGAGCTTCTTCTTCACAGGGTCCTTAGAATTCTTAGGGTTTAGTATTCGACTCCAGATTCAAGCATGATTTCCGCCAATCAATAATGCAAGTGCCCAAAGTACTGCGGTAGGTCTTACATCTTGCTTTCGAAGATGATATGATTTTTTTTTCGAAAAAGGGGCCACGGAGGCAACATGCTAGAGAATAACCAAAGTTATAACGAACTCTGACATCATCACTTCTTGCAACAAGCCATGCAACCATGGTCTCTTAGGAGTTTTTACATGTTTAAGAATAGGGACAAGTGTGGTGGATCAAATGGCATTTCTCTGTTTTGAATACTTGCAAAGTACATTCTGGATGTTCAGTATCACGGTAGTACTGTCAGTCATTTTTGAAATTCCTATATTTCACTGGGCACCCATCTTTTTGGAAAAATGGGGACTGGGTTGTTATAGGTCAATCTTGATATCTGATTTCTTTTGCTTGAGCAAGAGGATCCTATCAACCTCTTTGAGAGCTGTTATCAAAGATAGCTTCACATGCATTCGATACTGAATCGCATGGATAGAGTCTGCGAGAAATAAGTACTGTTGCTCTTTTTGGTGGTCTCTCTTACCCGATTGGATAGAATTTTGAAAGTCTTCATGCCCTTGCATCAATTCTGAAAGAATCTTTTGATCTTCTTCGTAGTCAGTTGGCAAGGGGTTTAAAATACTGTTGATCGTAAGATGAATATATTCAAGTTCCTTTGTTTGCAAGCCCATGTTATGAGTTTCGGCTTGAGTTTGGAAATTTTCCAACGAGACAGTACCTTCAGAAGCAGCTCCATTCGAACCTATTGGATCTGTCATGGATTCCAAAGGACTCAATACTACAACATCGTGCGGCAATAATAGAAACCGAATTGATTCCTTTCCTGTTTCGAGATTTGTCCAAGCCCATTGCTGTGGCCATGATTCAATGAATCCATATTGGCGGAATAGTTCGGAAGATGTACCCCTACCACCACGATACGAATGAAATATTTCGTCACCGGCTTGAATTTTTTTGGAACTCCGGAGTGTGTTACCCTTTTCATCCGCATGAGAGCTGGTATTGAGTAAACCATTGTGATGATTCAGGAGATCCAAGAGAGGTAGGAACCTCATCCCTGCTGCCCTAGTGACTACAGCCAAAAGCGATTGACGTGAAGGACCGTCTAATTCCTGAAAGGCATGCCCTTGTTTACATGTTTTCGAAAACCAATCTGCAAGGGTAGAAAATTCATTGTCAATTCTATCAAACGGTGGTAATCCTTGCGTCTCGTCTTCTAAAGTAGATTTGTTCCAAATGGTAGGAATTCGAGACGAAATACTGTCATCCATTTTCAAGTAAGGAAACCAGAAACTATCTTTCCCCATTCGTACCTCTTGTGCATACGTGTCAAGGATTTCACAAGGCTCTTGTCCCACTGTAGCAGTGTCACCTGTTGTTCCCAGTACGAGCTTCCAAGGAAGGAATAAAAGTTCCGTGTCTGCTTCAATATCTGCGAGAGCCACACCGCCGCGAACTTCTTGTCCCTTGTGATTATGAATCACGAGACCAAGTCTATCATCGACCCTTCCTCCATTTTCTTTTATCCAAACAACTAGACGATCGAAATCTGTTTTCTCTTGCGTTTGGAATTCGGTTCCTGCACAACACCGCAATGTCATCAATAGCCATATGCAAAGTATGCACCTCATGGTCTCGAAATGAAAATATGCCATGCTCATAGTATTGTTGATTGTTGCTGTTGCTGTGGTCGAAGATCTTCCAACTCACAACTCGCATCTCTGTACAGCTTCGTATGACACTTTTAGAACCTGCAGTACTTCATCCCAATGAGAGGACCCTGTATTTTCTACTTGCCTATTATTACTTCCTACTAATAAATGCTCTTTTATGTGATTTTTACGAAAATTCAATCACAAAGATCGAAGAACTATTGTTCCTTACTACGTCGTGGAATCCAAGAATAAAATCAGTACCTAGTAGCTAGCAGTCGAACGAACCTCCTTTACACAATTTATTATACCATAATACCCAACAAATTGATAAGCAAACTTAGGAAAAATAAATTTAGTAAAAAAAGTAGTAAATATGTTTTAAAAAAGTACTCCTAGTAAATATCTCACGGCGTTCTGTGGTATCTGGTGTTGTATCAATAATGATCTTGTGAAGAATCCATTTCTATATTTTATTTTACAAATTTGGATACAATTTTACCAATTGACATGGTTGCAAACAACCCAATACATCCTGTAAACATTGTTGTCGTAAGAAACGCAGTATCCTTCAACGCCGCAAGAGCAGTAATCTTGCTATTACTAGTTGCAGTATCATCTAATAGTAGTAAAAACTCTACTCCGGGATTATTGTTATAAATGAAGGGTGGCCATTGAAACCAAATTTCAATCCATAGCCATAAAGGACCTACCAATAATGTTGTTATACCAAGTTCCATCCATGGTACTCCTTCAACTAACCAGACCCAGTTTTCTCTATCATTGTTGTCGTTGTGATTCTTCTTATATTGTTCTTTGACTGGTTCTTCGTTTTCAATGAAACTCGTAGTAGTCCCAATAAAGATACCAGTGAATAATCCAACAAATGTCCAACAGGAACATAATACAATCATGGAGGAACCAACATTCACCAACATGATGATGTCTTGAATTTCAAATTGTGGTACAGATTTAGGTGGTAATGATAAATCATACCACAAAAATCTCGATAAAACAAAACAGGAGAGTAACGTTGTATCTAATCGTATTTCAAGTAAGGTTTGTTGGTCTTGTAGTAGTTGTTGTTGTTGTGAAAGATTGCGGTTTTGCATCCATAATGATTTCAAAGGTTTACGACGACGAGGCAAGACAGGTGTGACGGATGAATCGATCTCATTGTCTTTTTTATCTTGATCTGTTTTGCTATCTTCTTCGTCATTTTTTGTTGTCATGTAATGAAAATTTGATATTCTTGTTCTGTGACGAAGGAAGATACTTCTACCACTACTTCCTGTTTCAGTGCCCCTCGTCAGTACAGCATTATAATGTGTACTATGTTTCCATGGTAATGAAAGAGATGGTATATTTGTCGGTGATGGTACTAGACTTAATGGTGACCATGACGCAGAATAATGTCCTCCAGATGGACGACGACGACGACGACGACATGATGATGCTCTTTGTGTCGATGGTAAGATGTGCTGAAGCTGCTGATGTAGTGGTGTAAATGATGCAGCTTTATGAGTGATGATAGACAACAATAGCGCCACCATCATCCAAGTTTTTGGATTTCTAAACCATCTCCTCGATTTCATCCTCCGAGAACGAGGGTGTGTGTTCTTCATTTTCTTCGTTATTGCTATTGCTGCGGATGTGTTCCAATCTGGTACCACAAAATCTTCATCACTTTGTTCGTGTACTTCAAATAGTATTGTTCGTGTTTGTTGTCTTTTTGTTATTGCCATCATTTTTGGGGGGCAAGACTGCACTACAGTAGGAACTCTATAGCCTCAACAGAGTGAATCACGAGAGGTCGTCTGTTCAGCAAGAGCAAGGAGACGAGGGATGACTTATAGACTACATGTAATATTATAGAGGACTAGATTCGAAACAAACTAACTCGCTCTCTCTCTCTACGAACGCATGGATTTTATGACCGCATTACTTTTCATATCAGTGTTGTAGTACGCTGCTAGTTCTGGGAGGAACGAATTATTTGGAAGATCGTCGTGTGTCGCGATCAATGGGAACATCTACAACAAAGGAAGAACAGATTGCGTATGTCATCTCTCTAGAGCCTTGACAGAACATCGATAAAATCTGCCGTGGCAGCTTTTGTATGCATGGTTGATTATTTCATATGGAGTGAGTCATCATCATTCATCATTTTTAAACAATTATGTATTAGTATACAACATAATGTAATTTATATATGAATAATCTTATACAATAGTCATTACTAAATGTTCGTACTACATAATAGTTGATAAGGTATATCTCGGGATTATCCATCCTACCTAGTATCAAAGGAGACATAATTCTGAGAAAAGCAGGTAGTGACATCATGGTGATATATGAATAGCACTCCCTACCTGTATGATCGATCCTTAAAAAAAATATTATCTTTTCGTCCCACTTTTTCGGAGGTGGGGCTTTTTCGGATGTGGCACAGTAGAACAACCGCTTCACATCGTTTATATTTAATACTAAATATATGGTTTACTATCAGACTACAAGCATTGCGAATTCCTACATATCATGCATATTTTAGATATATATAATAAGCAGCTCAGACAGAGGGCTTGATTAAGACTGATGGTAAAACTGACTGACTGTATGTAGCTTATTGGGGGAGTCGTACGAGGTACTTTGTACGTACAGTCCACACACACCACCCATAAGAAATGTTGCATTGCAATGATTGTCAATATTGAAATTTTTCTCAATGTTGCTTATTTGGCATATTTGATTTCAGAAAAAGCGCATCCTTTTTCTACTTCCTGATGGGAGTCTTCTTTTTTGGTGGCATTTCTTCATTTTCTTCTTCATTTTCAAGTTCTTCTACTTCTTCTTGCTGTTTGTCAGCATCCTTGGAAGCTGCTGCTGACCTTGTTCTAGTTTTTCTTTGTCAGCAAAGAATTTACCTGTGACAAAACAAAAAAAAGTCCCTTGTGTATGAAGTAATAATCAAATAGATGTGTTTAATGAAGCTTCCATTGGGACGGTGTACTGGAAGGATGTTGGTTTTGCTGGTTTCCTTTCTTTGCATCAAAAATGATATACTCACTTGCCCCTCTGTGTCATAACCACAAAGAATCTTTTTTGCATTGTCCTTATTTTTGTGATGTTCACCCCTATTTGGGCACTCAAATACTGCTTGAGTGTATCATAATTACAACTTTGCACCTTTGGAACAACATAATCATGAGTGAACTCTTCAGGATCTAATCCTTCAGCTCTGTCAGTTGCTACAAACAGATTGAAGTATTTTATCAACTCTGCAGTTGCTTGTATGTTCCAATGAACTGCCTTCTTCCCCACCCTTTTTCTGAATTAACTGCTCACCTGAGTTTTTTTCAAATCTGTCTTTCTAGTTCAATTTATGCCACTATTGGTGTTGTTTTAAAAACAAGTCAAACATAAAAGATGATATTTCTCATCTTGTGAAAAGAGAATTCTTGTTCTGTACATTATGTACCAAGTTATACGTAGGATTCCACAATGGCTGGAAATTGGTTTGGTCTGAGCAGTACTGTACAGCACGTAAATCTTCTACCAGGACACAAGGACTGCTTCCATCAACATGGAAATGCTGGAGGAATAGAGCAAAAAGTAAGGGTAGGTCCTACATGTATGGAATACTTAGGTCCTAGAACAAGAACAAGATCATAGAAAGACTACTCATACATTAATTAGTAGCAGTAGGCCAGCAGATGACAGAGCATTCTTCCTCTCTGCAATCATCTACTAAGTAAAAAATATCCTCTGCACAAAAATATACTCCGCAAATAAAAATTGCAGCTGCAAAAAATTATATAGCTGCATTTATTTATTGCAGATGCAAATATGTCCTTGGCAGAAATATTTTCTGCAATGAAGAAGATTTTATACCATGTTTTATACTAGAAGGACTTGGTTGCCAATTTACAGCCTAAGGCCCAAGTAATGAACAACAGTTGGTTGATTCATTGTTGTTTCATAACTAGTACAGGTAAAAATTACTGTACTCTATACAGGGGTGTACCTGTATCTCATGTAATTTCCAAACTGTTGTAATTAATAGTAGGAGTGTATACTACACCTGGCAAATATTGTCCTAGGCACCATACCTGGGAGGACCATGAGTCTAAGTGCCAGGTAGAGTAGAACAGGAGTCTTCTTCTAATAGAGGTACAACAAGTACCAGGTACCAGGTATAAGATTTTTTTTAATGACAGTTATTCCTGTCTCTATGCCATTCTGTAGGAAGACTAGTACTAGACAAACCTTGTTGATGTACCTGGTACCTATGTACTGTAAAGATCCTTGCTACTTGTTTTTTCTGCAGGGGTGACAGGAAAAAGAAAAGAATGTATTTTTCCACGATAAAATTGAATGCTTTTCTGTTGCCAAAATAGTTCTTCCACAAGAAAGAAGACAAGGAAGATCAAGAAACCATTCAACAATATGCCACCTCAGAAGTCAAGATTGTCCATGCTGATAATTCAAAGCTCTTGGAGCTGAATACATGCACAAATTTCCAGGTGGAAATGAAACTGACTTCAATGTAAGATGGCAGTCTCACTTCTGTGCTGAACCAAGTGTTTGTTCTCATGTTT